>VXAB01009966.1:2161-117923 GCA_013399175.1 Odontophorus gujanensis
AAAAAAAGAGTTTCATAATCCAGGATTTTGCTGTCTATAGCCTTGTCTTTAGGTATTGGTACTAATTTGTAAGCTCTCACAGTATACCCAGGAGGTCAGCAATATCTTTTAATACACACTTTTATTATTTTAACACTTGGTTTTCTTTTTTCCCTTCCTTTCTTACTATGCAATATTTGGTTAAATAAAAAGTGTAAAGCACAGTAGCTCTGAAATGTGTATTGAACCATGCATTTACTTTATTACAAGATAATACTGTTTTACAATACAACTTCCTCCTCCTAGATAGAGTTCTTCTGTTCGACTCAATACATAAATGGTCTACTGATTGAAATTGTGGAAAATAGACATATGTGGTTCATTTTTGGTAATTAACATTTTAAACAGTTATTTCTCTGATAGCAGCTTTATTGTCATATCCTTAAATGTAGCATTTAAGAGCAAATTTATTTTATTCAGTCACATAAACCCTTTCCAGAGCTCACACTGGGAAGTATTTGTGTTTCAGTTGGTAAGGTGCAATTAGTCTACTTGGTTAAAAGCATTTATGAATTGAAACTGTATAGAAGGTAAAGTTGTGTCATGAAACACTTTGTTCAAAGGCAGTTGAAAGCCAAGTGAATGATTAATTCATTATATAAAACATAATGTTTTGATTAAATGAATTCTCTTGCATTTAATTTCTGACACTGATAGTGTTAAGCCATCTCAGATGACTGTCTGTTTTAACAATAGCATTATATGAACAGTTTAAATATAGCAATTTAATGCAATGTGGTTTAGTTTTCGCGTACTTTAACATACTTAATGTTTCCATTGTTCAGTAGTAGCTGTGCAAGCTTCAAGCAATAGTATCCACAGTCACTGCAACTTGTCTTAAGGCAAAAAGAAATTTCTCCTACTGCAAAGAAGTAACTAGCACATGGTTTTGATAGATTTATCCATTTTCCTACTCACCTCTTTCCCATCAGAGCTCGTGATTCGGTCATTGGTAAAGAGCAGCAGTTGAGGGCCAAGCATATCATGGAAAAAACAAAATCTGTGGACTGCTGACACTGTTTGGGCTACAGTTAAGACACCTGTAGCAGCTGACTTCAAAATAAAGAAAGAAATAAAAATTGTCACATTCATCTTGAGAGGTGACTCAGGGAGTGGGGAGCAGGATAGGCTTTTTAAGACCTTCCTGATTTTGTTGCAGATTACTTGGATAAGAGTCTTAGACTGCGGACTCTTGTCGAGCTTAGCTGCAGTTTTTACATCTTCAGAGAATTTATTTGACATTTATCAATCAAACATTTTTGTGAAACACTTCAGTTTAGTGTTAGTTGCTCGGTTTCCTTTTGCTTGGCTTTCGTGATATGATTTCTTGAGTTGTCAGTGCTCTACCTTGTCAGATACTTTCAGGTTTCCCACAGCTGTAAAGCAGGCTCTGTCACAGACAGGCCTAAAGATGTTGCTGTTGCTTACAAAGCAACATTACCTGTACTTGCTGAAGGTGGTGCTGGGATCCACCTGAGCTCAGCTCCTCCCTGAGGAGTTTGAACAGTGCTGTGTAACACTGATAAAAATAGTAAATGTCATTTGAAAGGTCATGTAAGAAATGTTTTCTTCTACATTGATAACATTTTTATTAAAAAAAAAAAAAAGTTTTTAATGAAGAAAATGTTTTAATGACTAAGGTAAGAGTGGAAAATGTTGAGTGTTTTTTTTTTCTCCCTTTGTGGAATACTTATCTATGTTCTAAATGCATCATTTCTCTTGGAACTGTTTCTTCAGTAAAAAAAAATAGCCCTGCTGTTTGTAGGATTTCATTTTTGACATACTGACCCAGAGAAGAATTATAAGGTGAATTATAAACTTATTGCACTGTGTTTTTAAATAACATTAAAGAAAACTGAAATCTTTTTCTTGCAAAAAGGATTTTGGCTGCTTTCATTTAGTGTCTTTTTCTGTCATGCACACGGAGCTCGAATAGGGATGTGTTGCATCATTTTATGTAGACATAAACCAGACTAGTTCTCAACTTCCTGTGGAGGGTTGATTGCTATGCTGGTTCTGAAATCTTTGTTGTGGGATGGAAGAAGGAAGGGCTTCTTTCCTCCTTTCTGTGATGAAGTCCCCACTCTGTAAATCTGCAACCTGTGTTGACCTTTGTGGTGTTGTGCTGCATTATCTAACCTGAGCAGCCTTGTTTACAGTAAGATCAGGTGTAATAACTTTGCGGTATCAGTCAAGTCTTTTCCCTCTCCAAAAAGGAGAGGAAAAAAGCCAACCAGGTGATAGTTCTTTGTAGGCTTCATTCTCCTTAATTAGGCAGCAGTGCACTGTGGTTGGTTGGGTTATTCTTCATCGGTACCCTTCTAACTCAGAGCTGAGCATACATGAAAGAAAACCTGGCATAACTGTTACTCCCCTGATTTTTAGTTACTGTATGTAGAAATTAGGTGGGGAATTGGTACATATACTCAAATGTATTTCAAATCCAGATTTTGCAAACTAAATGGCAAGTTATCAGTGCTTATATTCCAGAGACCTGTGCAGTGAGTACTAAACATAATTTATAGAGGTTTTCACACTTCATTGTGTAACTTTAATAGCAAGATGCTAGATAAATAAGGACGATAGTGCTATCAACGCTAGGAATCGTTGGGCATTCATAATAACAAATGAGGGATAGTGTTTAAAAGTGACCTTCACTGCAACTGAGAGGGGAATGCACTTTCTTAAGTGCTGGAGTGAATTTGAGAAAACCAAAGTAGTTTTTTGCAAGTTTTTCAAAAGGTTCCACTGTTATACTCACTTCGTTTGTCTTTCTCTATGTGTTCAGTTAATGTTTTTGTCAGCGATGTGGAAAATCATGCAGAGATTAATATCCATTCATTGATATGTCTGTTTTATGTATCTTTTCGGTTGGTGACAGTTTTATACCATTCTTTGGTTTCTTCTGAGACCTTTAGGTGCCAGTGCATTGAAGGAATAAGAGAATGTATTTGATATATTGGAAAGGTAAGGAAAGAGTTTATTTTGTGTCCCAAGTTGTTCTTTTCTATTAAATCATTTGCAATGTAAATTTATGTTGATATTACAAAGGTTAATTTATTGCTAAAGATATAGACACCTGCTGGGATGAATGTATCATTCTTTCTTTTTTATTATTTTTAGAGGAATAAAGTATTGATGAATGATTTAAGTATAGTTTCCTTGGGATTTGGGTCTGTTCTGGATGAGAACATTACAGCCACCGTTTCATGCTCCTTGGTTAAATAAAGCACTGTGACGGTGAAATAAAGCATTTTTGACCATATGGTTTTACTATGACTTTATTCAAGGAATCCTTAAAAACTGCATGAAAAAGTTTGTGACCTTTCTAGTTCCTTTTAAAAAATCACACATGGCTGCAGCTTGAATTTTATCTAAGCAAGAAAGCCTGGGAAGTGTCTGCTCTATAGAGATGGTGTGTAATTTTTCATAAAGAATTTGCTAGAGAAGTAAAGCAACCGAATAAACCTAACATTCAGAGGAATGTTCTACTTCCAACACCTCTAATAAAGAGAATTGTCTGGGCTAATTAGACTGCTGGGGCTCTGTATTCATGACATGTAAGGCCACATACACAATTGTTTGTCGGTTTTATTTTTTGCTGCTACATATAAAATATGCAGACTGCTCTTCCCTTTGGGATTTCCAGTCCCTCGTGTACTCCCAGAGCCATGTGAGTTACTGTATGTTCTGTGCCCACTGGTGCTCAGAGGTTATCGTCATGTTTGCAAAACAAAGCAGAGCCCAGTGGCACTGTTACTGAATTATTTCCTTTTGGGTGTGGGTGTGTGTGTGCAAAATAAAAGTTTTTAGATTTCAAACTAAAAAAAAAAGAACAAAACAAAACTGAATCCAGCTATAGCGGACAGGTGGAACATTGACCTTAATATTTGTTTGGGGTTTGGTTAAGAACTGGGATAGCTGTTACCAAGCACTTCCTGCAATTGACAAGAGATGGCTCTGCTTACTAATTAGTCTTTTTAAGCTTGAGGCCAATAATCCTTCAGAATGAAGCTATGAATTTGATGAAGTGCTGGTGAAAGAAAGCGCAAGGCCAGAACCCCCCATCTGGGCACTGAGGACATAGGATATTGGTGCAGGCTGAAATCTCATAGATACAGAACAAGCTATAACAAGATAGAGGTTTTGCTGAAGATCCATATAGAACAGCTTACAGAAAGATACAGCAGTGTCTTTGTAACTTTTAGCACAGCAGGATGGGGAAGAGTCTTTTAAGGATATGTTATTTTTCTGTTAATCAGCCTAACAGAAGCAGCAGTGAGCACTCAAACCTGGTCAAAGCAATGGGAAAACAGAGCTCCTGAGAGCTGTGTAACCAAGAAACCTGCCTTAGCAACTCCTATTACAAGAGGAGTCTTCATGGCTTGCTTAAATGGCATCTCTTCCACACACCGACTTGTTCTTCATTGAGTGAGTAGGAAGCAGATGTGTAAATGTACATATATGTGCATAAAAATAATGGCGTATATCATTGAGCATATAAGTAGTGAAAGTAACTCCAGATATAGCAGAGCAGACATACATTCACTTGAACTTTTCAAACATGGAATCCAGAACGGAAAGATCTGTAGCCAAATTAGCAATAGAAGTAATGTAAATGATGTATAAATGATGAGTGCTTTCTTCATCTCATCCATGCTGCTGTAATATTTGTGGAAAAGTAAAAACTTGATCCAAGATACTGAAAAAAATCACCCGATTTTGTTATTTATATGCATAGTGTTTGCTTTTGAGGATTCCTGTAATATTTATTTGAGATTTATTTGAGAGATTTATTTGTCCAATTAACACTATTACTTGCTCCCTTACTATCTGCAATGTTTGGTTTTGTTTTGTTTTGTTTTCATTATAACAAGGTTATTTAGATTGAGGTCTTTGCTAAGGCTTATTGCTTAAATAAGAGAACTTCCTGGAATTAGAGAGAGTCTTGATGGTAAAGAACAGTGAAAATAAAACTTTTTGTAGCCATCATTGCATTCAGCATGTATTTAAACAGACTGATGTATCACGTCTTGTTTTCTTAAAGCAGTTATTGCTCAAGTTTATCTGATACAGTTAGGGTGCTGGATGCAGTGCAAATAGCCACTAAATGCAATCCCACTTACAAAGGATTTTCAGGCTGGCTCAGAGCAGAGAGAAAATATCATGTTTGTGCATAACCAATCAGACAACAGGATATAGGGAAGCAGGTACACTCATAGAATCACTCAGGTTGGATAAGACCTGGAAGATCACAGAGTCCAACCACAACCCAACCACACTACCCTAAGTCTAATAACCCTCCACTAAATCATGTCCCTGAGCACCACATCCAAACAATTTTTAAACACGTTCAGGGACGGTGACTCAACCACCTCCCTGGGGATCCTATTCCAGTGCTTAACGACCCTTTCTGTAAAGAAGTGTTTCCTGATATCCAACCTGAACTTACCCTGGTGCAACTTATGATATACTTCTCTTGTTTGTGCTAAATAAGAAAACAAGTGAAGTTTTCTTCCTTTCTCAGGAAAAGAAAATCTCTGATTTGAAAAGTTTGATTTACCATAGTGTGAGATGCAGTTATTTATATCCATTCCCCAAGGGGGTAAGGTGTGGTATGAAGCAGTTATTCCCAGCAGGGGTGACAGATTGGGGGTCTGAACTTCCTAGCTAAGTTCTGGTTCTCGGTGTGTGCCAAAGGTGATGCCAGGGCTGATGCCCGTGTTCCCAGATTTGCTTACGCTTGTTCTACTTGAAGAAAAATGTTTTGTGTGTAATAAAACCAATTGTATTACTGCCTACAGCTGGTGGTAAGCGAGAAGTAGATCTGGGGACTGCATCAGGACAAAGCAATTCACAAGACAGTGAAATTCATCTCCCAGACTGAATGCTTTGTAAGCGTGGCTCACTCAGCATCCTCCCAGCACTAGCAGTGGCCATCCCATCCTTATCCTGGTTGTTCTTCTCCAACACTTGCAACACATGTTCCTCCCCTGCACACACACAGCATGCAGTGCTAAATTCTGGTCCTGGCGAGTGGGCAGAAGTGGGCGAATCGCTGCTGTGCTGAAACAGATGGTGTCTGCAGTGCAGCCACCAGCTCTGTACATGTGTTGTAGGTGGTTGCTAAAGGAAAAGGGAATAACTCAGAGCTTTGGTTGAAAAGGCTGGTTGGTTTTCTCTTTTGTATTGGAGGGGAGGGCAATTGGAAGCCTGAGGTCAGTTTGGGTTTCACAGTGATTGATGGCTGTCTATTGCAAGGCTTGGTTTTGTTGAGATGTGAGGAACTTGGTGCATGGGGCCAAGGTAGTGAGATGGGGATGGTTAAGAGAAGAGGAACCTAAGCAGTGGTATTCTGCCTTTTGATATTTTGCAAGTAGCTGAATTTCTGGACCACAGCTTCCGTGTGTCCTCATCTTCCTCTGATATGTACATCCCTGTTCCTTACTGTAACTGAGACCACTTGTACTATCCCTCGTGGTACTGGGTACGACCCAGGAGGCCTTTGGGGTGTGTCAACGCATCCATCCTACTAGAGGGAAGTCACCAAAGGTTGACTGGTTAGGTGGAGCTTTTCATGAAGGTTTTTTCTGAAGTGACCAGAAATACCATCGTAAGTGCCTTTCGTTGCAGTATTTCATTTGTGGCAACTATAGTGGATTTTTTAGCTTAAGGGGACTTGAATCTACGTGAGGGAAAAGCTGGCAAAACTTGGAGGAGGAGGTATGCATTTCCAACAGCTCATGAGCATATTTTTTTAGTACAGATTTTTTTTGTACGAAAGGTTGCAGCAGTCCCTTGAAGACCTGTGGCACCAAAAGCAGACGCTGAATTCTCCTGTTTAACTACGCAGAGCTGGAGCTGCTGCACAAGCTTTGCTGACCCGCCAGTAACAACGTACCACGGGCTCCTGCCTAATGAAATCAGAAGATAATTCACATATGCTGTGTAGCTCACAGTTTTGTGTTTCACGCTGAGTGATGTAAGGCATTTATCAGCTGGTTTAATAGATCAGCTCTCTGCCCGCACCTCCCCACGCTCGGCTGCGTGTGGATTGAGGCTGACAGCTCTGCCTTCATGAAAATATTCCTCGCTCAACCCCATGACTAATGCAGATAATTATTTTTAAAGCAACTCTGGATGTCACTGCAGTACGCTTTCATGTGCACACAGAGCGTGCGTGTTCATCTGGTGTTTGTGAACACCAGACACTGTATAAATCTTACCCTAACCGTGCAGTTTATAGAAATAGTGGGGCCAGTGCCGCAGCGGGGAGCTCGTATGCTGCTTTATTTCTATGGTTATCCCAACCCTGACAGTGTAAAATAAAGAAAGATGAGCATCAAAGAGATTTCATTTGATGACACGTTGTTAGACCATCGCTGTCCAGAAGACCCTTGAGGTTGGACTGTTTCCCACAGAGACTGAATATTTGCCCTTTCCAAACCCAGCTGGATTTGGGGAAAGCCACAGCTGTCTTCTAAAGTGAGTGAAGGGTCGTGGTGGGATGGAGAAGGATTTGAGAAGTCAGAAGGCACAGCTCTTCCCGTGAGCCTCGCTTGGCTTCCAGGCAGTGTGCCTCAACAATGAGGAGGGCTTTGTTGAGATCCCGTGGCTGGAGAAGCAGCTGTTCTGACTTGCACGTTGGGAACAGTAGTGACATTTGGGTAAAATTAAGAAGAAATGAAAGTAATATTTTACATCCTAAAAAGGTAACACATCGAGAGCTAGGTTTATTCGATGTGATTTTCAGTGAGTTGGTGGTTGATTGTATCTGGGCTGCTGGCTTCATTTTCACATAGAATTAGTAATTTGTTCCAGTGCTTTTCTAGGAATTGAAATCAAAACTATTTACTCTGTTATCCTCAAACATTCTGACTACTATTATTACTCATTTTTTAGGATAAACATCTTGCTTGTCACTTTCCTATTGTCCCATGCTTTCTCCCAAATGCTCGAAGTTCTAGTGGTTCTGAAGAGCAGCCTGGATACATTTCTTTGAGCATGGTCAGATAAGTGTAGGTGTTTTCTGCCTTCCCAGAGCACTCTTTGACTCACTCCTTTTCTGGAGCCACTTGGCACTTACACCCCATCCCTAAGCATTGTTCTCCTACCCACCCACGCTCTAGCTGGATCCTTCTTGGTGAAGACTGAAGCAGAGGCATAACTGCTCTGCTCCTCAGCACTGGTTGCTCCCTTCCCTGGTCACTTGAAATGGTCATAATTATATTGTTTAACATACTGATTTACATACTTTCCTGTTAAGAATTATGTTTGCTGGGTCTGTTTTGTTTCTTGTCCTTTGATTTACCCTTATATATTCATGATCTTCTGCTGTGTTTATCTTTAACGACTTAATCTATTTCCTAATGTTCATATTTGTAAGTTTCAGGCTTTTGCAGAGCTTCTTACAGGGCCAAGTTATGCTTCCTCCTCACTGGCATAGCTCATACGTGTGCTGTCAATATCGTTAACATAGGAAGCTGCCCAGCCTTCCCAACCCCCTTTTCCCTTCAACTTTTCAGAAAAATGTTACTGTCGAATTCCAACAAGATCTTGAGCTTCTTGCCTGTTTTATTACGTCCTGTTGGGAAAGTAGAAGGCTACCAAATTCTCCAGCTAATGGCTTAGGGGGAAAGAAAAACAAACAAACAAAAAAAAAAGCAGTTGAAGCTGTCTACCTAATGTTATCTACCTACTGTTGAATGACTGTGTCCTGTAGCACACCTCCAGTGTGTCCCACGCTTCTTTATTCGTATTCCTCACTAGATGAAGGTTTCTAGTATGTTTATCCTTGAGCCAAAGTGGAACATTAAAATAATTCATTTATATCCCAAAGAACGTAATTCTTTTCTCCTTGTTAGCTCTTCCCTTACAGCTATAAACTTTTCTCATAATACTCACCAAGTGTGTCACATAACAAGCTTTTGGAATTGTAATTACATTGTAGTCAATTACTTTGGCTCTTTTTAGATGATATATTTCTTTTTAAAGGAAATTTTTCCACCAAGTGTTAAGTTATATTTGAGAAAAACAGCAAATGTTGCTAACAACTCTCTTATTCTGTGAAGATTCTTTTTATGGTCAAATTTGTAGTAGGAAAGAAGTTCTTAGCTTGCTTTCCGCTCTCTGTGTTTGAGGCCACGTTCTCTGGAGCATGGAGGGATTCTGGTGAGAAGGGTCAGGAGAAGCATCTGTGTGTACCAGTGAAGCAAGGAAACTTTGTTTGTGTTGGTGGTAGTTTAGGGAAGGGGAAAGTGGGACAGAACTTCCTCCCTGAGTACCCACAAGCTCTGCACCTACTGTTTAATATTAAAAAAAATATATAAAAGTGTGAGAGTGAAGGAATTCCTTCACACAATCCTCTGAATAAGCACAGAGCAGATGGCTGGACATGTCCTTCTCATCATGTGAGACTTCCAGCCAACTAACTGGCACATGGGATTTGGTTTTGCAGGAGCACGGTGTTAACTTAATGGTGACTCCTAGCGAAGCTCCCATCCTCCCTGTAGCACCTCTGCTGATGTTTGCTGAAGGCAGACAAAACCCCACGGGGCTGATGAGCATAGCACTAGCAATGCCTCAGGCAGAGAAACACCAGCACCATTCGGTCCTGAGCACTGCACAGCACTGAGGATGAAACTGTGCCAAGTATTAAGGCCTCCCAGCAGAGAGTAGAAGTGAAGCAAGTGGTTCTTCATATTCTCGTTATTTAACCTATTTCTCTTCACAGCATCTTGACATAAGAACTAACAAGTCTCTGAAGAAGGTTATTGCAAATTCATGAAGCATTTTTCTTTTACTTTGCAGCTTGCAGCACACATTAGCTTGAAGTAAAATTAGCTTGTAGTGTGGTACGTTATTCCCTTCCTGAAAAAGAATTGGATTTCTGCAGTGACCACGTCTCTTTTAAGGAGGGAGTTTGGTAGGGCATCCAGTAACTGTGGCACTCCAGCACATCTTCCCCCTATACCAGTGGCAAGGCAATGAGCAGAGCAGATCTGTGCAATGCCAACTTGAGCTCCAACTCGAGGTGTGCTTGACCTTTTGGGTAAGTGAAGATTATTTTGCTTCATTGTTCTGGAAGTGCAAGTTGGTGCTATGAAAGCTGACCCTAATTATTTCTCTTGACAGTGTTACTGGCAAAGTGAGTTTTTGCAGTTCTCATGAAGAGCCCTTCTAGCCATGGGAGAAAGGAATTTTCATGGAAGAAAGCCACGTCCAACACAAATAATGCTTTTTAGTCGATTCAGATGTCGCAACGCTTCCTGACGTTTATTTTAGGCTTCACCAGACACACTCCCTCCCCTGGCATAGGCCTACAGGGAGCAGCAGGGCTCCTCCAGCCCAGTGGTCCTGGTCTACCGTGGCTGACAATCCCCTGTGCATGCAGGGGTGGGCTGGGAAGCAACAAACCACAGCTCTGATCAGGCCCTTGGTGGCTCCTAGAGCTGAAGTCACTTCAGCATTAATTTTTCTTCCCCACTCCCATCTCATTTTCCACAAAAAGATGTGACTTTTTCATCAAACTCTTTCTCCTGGGTTAGAAATTCATTTACTACCCTTTTGAAATTCTTCCTTGCTGGACCCCAAGGGAGAAATGCAATATCAAAGCCTGGGCTGCTGGAGTGCTACTTGCACAGTGTTCTGACAAGCAATGGCACAGAGACTCAACTGTATTTGCAACTCACAGCAGCTGACCCTAAATGTTCACAGCTTAAACAAATCCAGGCAATGCCATAGATCTATGACCAATGCTTAAGCAAGTTGTTTAGTCAGTAACCAGACAGGCTAATGAGTATTAAATTTACCTGGGCTTGCAAAATTCTTGTTTTTGTCTCATTGCACGATGGGTTAGACTTGAAAGCATTGAAAAACTTAGAAACTACAAAATTCTTTCCTTCAAACTGGAGATCTGCTTTTAGATGTCATAGAAGGAGCAGTTATATATGTTTTAGCATGAAAAGTGCACTGGAAGTCAAGCTGGTTGGAACACTTATGAGAACAGCAGTTTGAGAAAGAAATGCAGTGAACAAAGCTAATCTGAAACAGCAAATACAGCAAAAAAGGCACTGCCATTTCCTGAATTAACTGCCTAGCAGTGCATGGGCCCAGGGCACATGCTCCTGGTTTTGTGTGAGTGTTGAAGTCCCTTGGGAGAAAGGGATGGCCTCTGCCCCTTTGCCTTTCTTCACCCGGGTGGACTCCCACATGAATGTTTCACGTAAGGTAGGTTCCTGACATTCATGTACTGATTTGCCACCCTCTTCATCCTTCCCTTTTCTTCCCCCACCACCAAGGAGACAGCCAAGGTGCCAGCACGACCGGTTCCTGTGAGCAGAGCAGAACAAAGCTGCTCTAGTCTTTCTGCTGCACGTATCACATTGGCACTTAAGAGGGGACATATGCTCAACCTTAAAAAGCAACTGAAACGTGACAGGCTTCCCTGCAGTTTGGATAGCAGCCAGCCCTATCTGCTGACTTCAGGAACTGCTGATGCTCCCTTGGTGCCTGGGAGGGACCTCAGTCACCAGGACAGGAGCTGTGCTCTCCACTCCGTACCCTGCGACTGTGAGGTCTGCCAAATGGTAAATCTCTCTTGTTGTGCCAAACTGCCTCGGCTCTTCTAATTGCAGAACCTTCCTTAAAGCAGTCAGGCTTTTCTCAGATAGCAGGTTTTATAGCTGTCACTTACTGAGGTGCCTTACGTTCTTCCAGTGGAAGTAGGCTTGCTTAATGCTCCAAGGAAACAGCTCCTGGAAAGCCCAGCTGATGGCCAGCTGTCATCAGAAGGGTAGCTGTGGGGTCACCTCTGTGTTCTTCCCTGGCTATAAGCTAAGTTTCCAGGGAAGGAAGAGATCCCAGAGGCTGCCTGGTCTAACAGCTCCTCACACGCTTGATTGTACCCCTGGCTTATCAGTGGGTCTGGGCCTCAGCCCAAGAATCTCCTTCACTTGTCAGTTTGAAAGCACTGTGCTACCTGAGCCTGCACAGGAGTGTCTCAGCAAGAGCCCAGGGAGACGCCAGCACACCCACTCCTTGCTTGGTCATCCCATGTCAAAGAACTGGTGTCACATATGACCTCTATCTGCTTTCAGAAACAGTAGTACAGGCTGCCTTAGTTAACTAACTTGTCTGGATGCACTGTGCCAGCTGTACCAACACAGTCTCAGGTCCCTCCACTCCCATTTGGCACGTTCCTGATGGGCAAGATTTGCTCTGCTTACCATTTCTGTGAATAAGGCAGGGAGAGGGGAGCTGAAGCTGTTTCTATGCTCATTTGTTTTTCTCATCTTGACTTATGCTGCAGGAACTGGCCTTCTGGAGCACATGCAATCTCTAATTACAGCAGCTATCAAGCATTTAGATGACTGTGAGATTACCACTGCTGCAGAGCACACAGAGCCTTTGGGTTTTCCTTAATTGATGCAATGTCCAGCACTCTTTGAAGGCAGAGGTGGGTGCTTCAGGAGCTAACCCATCAGTAACTTTTGAGTTTTTTGCATTGTCTTCTGCTCAGATGCTCTTCTGCTCCTGTCGCTTCTCCCAGGCACTACGGACTTACCCATCTGACATTTTAGGTCTTTCTTCTACCAGCAGATCCAAAAGCACTTCAGCACCATGTACTGCTGCTCTGCACTCTTCTGCAAATTTACAGTAAGGAATATTCAAGCAGGAGGTGTGTGATTGTGTGGGTTTTCCTGGTTACAAACTCTTACTCTCTCAAGCTGCCTTCATGCTGCAGCTATATAAGAGCTTTGCTGTAAGAAAATTGTAGCCTTTTTTAACTAGAGATTATTATGATGAAAAGCTTAATGTTACAACAGTGTCATCCAGTATTTCTTCCACAAAAGCACATATAACCTCTTAGAGGAATGGAAGAAAGATGTCATATGGAACACTTGCAAGGCTGCTGTGTTGTCTTTCTGTAGGTTTAGAGAAATATAGTGGAATCTACGCAAATCTTCCTGTATTTCTTCTTAAAACAAACAGATAAACAAATTGCACTCTACAACAATCTGAAAGGAGATCATAGTGAGGTGAGGGTCAGCCTCTTTTCCCAAGTAACAGCGATAAGATGGGAGGTAATGGCCTTAAGTTGTACCAGGGGAGGTTCAGATTGGATATTAGGAACAATTTCTTTTCAGAAATAGAGAGCAGTGAGGTACTGGTACAAGCTGCCCAGGGAGGTGGTGGAGTCACCATCTCTGGGGATGTTCAAGAACTATGTGGATGTGGCGCTGAAGGACACAGTTGAATGGGCATGGTGGGGGGGGGGGAGTTGGTGTTTGGACTAGATCTTAGTGGTCTTTTCCAGCCTTAATAATTCTACGATTCTATAATGCTGCTTTTCCTATCAGCACGGATTGAAATCATAGCAAAATTTTGGATCAGCTTTCTACTAAAGCAGACAGGGGCATTTGCTGCTTAAATCCCATCATCTCTTATTTATATGCACTTCCTAGCTTTATAGCAAAGGTCACCTCAACCAGCATACAAAGATGCACCCTCTCAAAGAGAGCTCATCCTTATGAGCCCAGAGTTACGGTTTCACAGGTTTTCTTTCTAAATACAGGGAGTAAAACTGAGAGCAGGTTCCAATTTTCATGCCACAATTTCTCTCAAAATAGAACTTTTTATTAAAAAACAGACACACACACAAAAAAATATCCAAGCACCTTCAATCCCATACAATACAATATTTTTTTGAAGACTAAAAGCTTACTCAGAAGAGTTGGGCAGCCTAACAAGGCCATCTAGAAATACCACCAGTGACAACGCAGAGAGTAAGTGTCCAACTTTTTGGCTTGCTTGGGTCACCTATAAAATACATAATATAGTTGAAAGAGGTTTTGTTACTTATAAACATTATTTGTTATGATTTGTATTAAAACGTAACAAAGAGAACAACAGAAACTGAAAACTAGTGGGATATTTGACCTTATTTTATGAAATAAGACAAGCTCAAGTTTAATAATGAAACAAGAAAATGTACATGTCTGCTTAGTAACAAAAAAATCATTCACAGGACCACACATATAGGTGGGCTGGAATATCGTTATCAGCCATCACTGCATTTTACTCACCAAGTGCTCTGGAGTCCACATGATGTTCTGAGCTCTTAGGTCTGTTACATCATCTAGCACAGCTGGGGCTCCTGGTCTGGGAGTATTAATGCCATTTCAATGGAGATTATCATAATCACATTTGCTGTGAAATCTTGCGAATAACCTGCACTAGACCCCACCTCTTCCAGAGCCCAGGATAATCCCCTTCCTTGCTCTGCAAGGAAGAGTTGCCATGTTGTTTTCAATAATAAATTATGACTAAACCCAGCTTTTTTTAATGCAGCCTGGCAAACTGAATAACTTCTTTAGTGATTTTTTTCCCTATGTGCCTTAAAGGGCTGTGTAGTTAGCATATTGCAGGTTGTGCTTTTGTATAAACAGCCTGGCATTTAGCTGAGCTTGAAGGAGAGTCCTTTATTTCTCCTATCAATTTCACTGCAGCCAGATGTAGCTCATCTCCTGACTCATAAAGAAAGCAAGTGCAATAGTGTTCATGCCTGAGGAAGCAAGCAGAAGCCTTGAGACAACCATGCCAGAATTGAAATACTGAGCAGCTTCGCTGGTTCACTGTGGACACTAACCCACGTGCTGGACACTGCAATTGCCTTTTTTAGGAATACCTGCAAGTGAGATGAGCTTGCCTGCTCATCCTACAAGCAATAATGAGCTCACCCAATGCCTTAGAAGAGATACGCATTGAGGTGTTGTCGAAGCTGGCAATCTGCTGTAATATATTTTTTCTGCTGGGAAAGATTTGGGCGAGGTCAGCCTCAGCAATTTGGTTGCAAGGCTGCTGCTTTCTGGGACCCCAGGAGTGTAGGCATTTTATCCCATGAGCAAATTTGTCTTCAGTGACCACCTGATGAAACACACACTTCACGTGAAACCTGTCTTCTCCTGGTGTGAGCAAGGGACTTTCAACATTGGCCATAACACCTGGTGGGGCCATAGGAGACGACCCTGTTATTCTGAAGAGCCTTTGGGGTTCCCCAGGTAACAGAGGGAAGACTTGGCAGGCTGAAGCTTGTCCTTTGGCTGCTATCAGTATATGACATCATTAATATACAAAGATCTTGATGCAAATTCTTTTGACTTTTCTTGTGCCAGATGCTAAAATCATATTTTTTTTCTGTCTCTCTCAACTCAGAAAATAGCACATCTGTGTGCCTCATATTTATGTATAACTTCATAGATTTGTAGGTAGAAAAGCGTATGTCCTGGGCCTTACTCTACCACTTAGAACAACATTTTAATTAGTAAGTCTTTAAAAGGAACTTTTTTGTTTGTTTGTTTTAAATGAATTTTGGTCCTGAAAAGACATGACAACATTCCTTCAGTTCACAAACACAATGGGACATGTTAGGTCGCTATCTGTTCTGTTGTGCAGTGAAAAAACACAGATAGATGCCAACCAATTTGCCTCAGATCAAGCCAGTGGCAGTCCCAGGTGAACACTCTGATCCTGAGCCTGTGGCCTGTTCTAAAGGCTCAAGCAAGATTCTGGGTCAAGGATGATGTATGTATGAGTCATTTCAAGTCCTCCTAAAGAGTAACCTTTTCTCACAGTCTTCTGGAGAATTGTTCATATTGACAGTGTGCCATGGAAACCCCAGGGGAAAGCCAGCATTATCTGGTGTGAGCTCTACTCAATATGATAGATGCGTTAGTTTTCCATCTCTTGTTTGTGCAAATCATCACACCTGGGCGCCTGGATCACACAGTTATCCAAAGAAATGTGTCCAGATCCACTTCAGCCAATGTTTTGTATCAAAACAGCTTAGGTTTAGACCTTTTTCCTCAACCCATCCACATCTATTTGCTTTAACTAGGTTGACCTGCAACTGCTGGGTCTGATGTTCATTTGACCAAGTTCCACACATCCTGAGGGTCACTGCATGGATGGTGAGCATGGAAGGAGGATGTACCACTCCTCAGTGTCATTTTACCCTTATTTCACCCAAACAAAACCAAGGCATTTGTTCTTGAGGCTGCACCTCAGAGATACAGCTCCTGCATTCAGGGTCTGGCTGTCACAGGACTGCAGTCCCTGCAGTGCATTGTGGATTGTAGGTAGAGGAAAGTGGAGCACAAAGCCCCACAGGGTACCTTAGCATTATATCAGACATGAGCTGGTGGAGTCAGGCTGGAACACTTGGAAATTTATTCTCTCTTTTCCCTCACTGACTCTTGGAAGGCCAAGCCCTTCATATACGTGCAAACAAGTTTCCTGCCATCATACCAGAACAAAGATTTGGACTTTTGCATGCTGCAATATGATGCTATTATAGGTACATGGATGCTGACAGAGGTTTCTTTGCTAATGGGTGGTGCTTTGCATTTTTTTTTGCACGCTTACTGGTGCCAGGAGTACCCAGTGGGGCTGAATGATTCACTTGCTCCACTTTAACTGGGATCTGACCTGTCACAGGGGAATGCCAACACCTGGAATACATGGCTGGGTTTACAAGCAGACAGATTTAGACAAAATAAATTGTTCAAAGCAGCTTGTCCAACTCATTCTGAAAATGTGTGTGCTGCTGGTTTCCTCTCTAGGGCATCTTGTCTGCAGATTGATGCATCTGAAAAAGGAAAAGGAACAAGAAAAAAAAAAAAGAAAAAAGAAAACCAACAACAACAAAAAAAACATGAATGTAGTTAATATTAATACCCTGGAGTTTCAATACCCAAAAAATTTGGCCTCAGCCAAGCCTGCAAGATGCCTTCAGCTTGCAAGGTCTTCTTGGGCTCAGTACATTTGTGTGTAAAATATGGGGCAGCAAGTTCACAGTGAAGATCGATGCTCCTGGTAGCGTCCCTGCTGCCTGGAAGCAACCGTGCTGTCCCCTTGTCCCCATACGTGTGCAGCCCAGGAGGCCCAGCAGCAGGCCAGTTGTGCAGAAGCCCAGAGCAAGGCCCAGTGCAGCAGCTATGAGGGCGAGACATGCAGGTGGTGGTTAGCTGGGCAGGCAGCATGCTCAGCTCCCACATGCACAGCATGTGAGTTGTCCTTTGCTTTCCACATCTTGCTCTCCCACTCAGATGTCTAACCTCCATGAGTGCTGCTGTACCCCCAGGGCACCGTGTGCTCCCCTCTATGTGCACCCAGATACCACCACCAAGGCACCTCTGTGGTAGGCAGGAGAGTGGTCCTGCTGCAGACATCTTGGGGGGGCTGAGCCCTGGGTGCCAGTGCATGAGTCAAGGAGGGATTATACAAACGGTGTGCAAAAGGAGGATAAGTGTTTTTCTCAATGCTGTAGCATAATGGAAAGTAAGCAGCAATTTGGTGCTTTTTTCTGCACTGACTGCGAGGGACTCTGGCTGCCGGTGTTCAGAAGTGAGAGGAGAAAAAGTTTTTTTCATAGGTCACAGAGTAATTGGCAAAGAAAACAGCTTTCCTGCTGGCTTCAAGGAGGTGGGAAGGTGTTAATGCCTCGGCTGCTGCTCTCCTGCCATCACGTCCAACCGAGAGCCCCAGAGGGAAACCAGGCAGAGAGAAAGCAGGACTTGAAAGCGTTGAGCGTATTTGTCTGGGAAAGAGAGCCAACTCCCTGAGAGCTGCCTCTAGTGTTGTTACATGCACCCTTTCCCTCTATCCTCTCACACAGTGCTTCCAGGATGCATCTCAAAATGAAGTTTCATTTTCTCAGGTACAGAGCTCACATGCTCCCTGAGCTGATGTGCTTTTTTAAATCATACTTTTCTATTTGAAATTTACCTGAACTACTTTCACAAAACACAGGTGTGTAAAGGCTGGAACAGGAGTTAAAAGGAATCAAGTGTATCAGGAATCTGGCCTGTGATTACCTTTGCAGAAATAGATAAAGACAGATTGGCAGCATTGTAATGATTGATGGCTGCTTTTGATGGAAAAGTATTTTCATTCATCTGTTCAATAGTGTGGGTCCAATGCCATTAAAAACAACCATTCAGAAAGTCCTTTCCTTTGCAATATTTGTAAACAGGTGTGCATGCACACAGATATGTGTGTATGTTGACTGTTTGTGTATGCTACCCCTTTACTTGATCACCTTACTGCCTTTCACCTGCATATTAGCTCCTTGCCTCATTGTCTAATTAATGAGCACCTCTCAACGTCATAAGCAAGTTAATCTTCTTTTCCAGATCATTCACAGGTATCTTAAACAGGACTCACACAAGGCAGGATTCATCCCTGTAAGCCTTCGCTACATCTCCCTTGCCCAAAGGACTACAATCATCAACAAACTGAACCAGCAGATAACCGAGCCTTCTCCACATCCATTACTTTCATGAAGTATGAGAAAGTCAGTGCCTCTCTGAGTACCTTTCCCACATCTTTGCTGCCACTGTCCCTGAACCCTCTTGAGGCACACAGGTCATAGCAGCAAAAGAATTTCAAGGCAGCATTGCTCCTTTACAGTTCACCAAAGAGAAGACGATGAACTGCACTTCAGTGCTTTCCTGGATGAGGACGTGAAGTATGCTGCAACTACTCGTAATTTTTTTCTTAGAAAACTATGGTGAGATAGATATTAGTACAATGCTATTCTAGCTTTTCCTGTAACACTTTGTTTCCTTTTAGATTTTTTGTTCATTTTTGCCTGCAGGCAGATTATCCAGAGACTGTCACTAAATTGTCTATTACAATGCACTGGTACCTCTTCTGAATCGACATAGTCAATTCAGTGCCTAACAGCATTTGGAAACAGTTCAAATCACATATATTCCATCTGACAATGTGTTGTCTCGTTTTCCACCTTTCTTCAGTTCCCTCTGGAATATACCCAGAATAGCTCATTTGTCATTGCAAATCTTGGAAACAAGAGCGAATTTCATTTAATGGAGAGCTGTAAATGGACCTTGGTGTATTCTATATTAGAAACAAACAAACAAACAATTAGTGTAATAGTTAATTGAGAACAATATAGCATCAGTTTTAAATCAGTATGTAAGTGCTAATGACAAACAATGGATGCATGCGCTGCATAGCTGTTATCCTCCACACCCATGAACTCTTGTCCCACCCAAGAGACTTGAACATGCTGATGGGAGACTGCTGGGGCTCCCTTGTTCCTGGCTTCCCTGTTGCACAAAATACTTAAAGATTTCAGAATCAGCTTAAGAAATATTTCTGTGTTTTTGGTTATTTTTTTTCCTAATTGTTAACCCAACAGCATAGGACTTTGCCTAGACTGCAAATATCAAAGAGCTGGTTAAAAAACTATGAACTTTCCTGACCTCACATGGAAGATTTTGTAATCATTTTGTCATATCAGTATTTCATCCTTCCTTTTTCTAGAACTCTGAAGTGTTTTGAACAAAGCGGCTTGCTTTTTTCTTTTTTCTTTTTTCTTTTTTCTTTTTTCTTTTTTCTTTTTTCTTTTTTCTTTTTTCTTTTTTCTTTTTTCTTTTTTCTTTTTTCTTTTTTCTTTTTTCTTTTTTCTTTTGGTGTGGGTTTTTTTATTTTCTTTTTTCTTTTTTCTTTTTTCTTTTTTCTTTTTTCTTTTTTCTTTTTTCTTTTTTCTTTTGGTGTGGGTTTTTTTATTTTTTTTTTTAGCCTTT
Organism: Odontophorus gujanensis; assembly: GCA_013399175.1. NCBI lineage: Eukaryota > Metazoa > Chordata > Aves > Galliformes > Odontophoridae > Odontophorus > Odontophorus gujanensis. The sequence continues at coordinate 21,814 of VXAB01009966.1, forward strand.
TGAGTCTTATGTGCATTAGGGATGGATGACTTTGCCGCTACCAGCTTGATGTTGGTGCTGTGCATCATTGACTGCAATGGATCTCAGTGTCATATATGCTTCCAGGACCAAGTTGTGACTGTGGTTTATGAGGGTGTCTTGAGAGGGTGGGCTTCCGAAATGCATACTGATGATGTGTGGGTGATGAGATGGTGTTTATGTACAGGTAAGCCCCTGTTTGCATCTGGCCAGCAACACAACTATGTGAAACATCACAAAAGCAGCAGATCCCCTTCATGCTCGTACTCTCAGAAGCAGACTTGAGGACTGCTGTGGTTACCCTTTGCTTACAACAAACAATTGAACAAAAAAAATCCCCAGCAGCCCAGAGCTATGTGAAAATGTCAAGTAAATGAAGACCTCCTCTCACAGGCGAAACAGTGTTGACTCAGGGAATTTCACTTAACTTAATTCATTGCCAGTTACCATAAACATTTAATTACTGATTTGAATACTGAGGGAGGAAAAAATGAAAACAAGCAATAAAACAAACGCTTGAGGAAATGCCTTTCTTCTCCCTTTCCCAGACTGAACTTCAGGCCCATGCCTCTCCTCCCCTTCTCCCTGTCCCCACTCCCCTTAAGTCCACTGCATGCCACACAGTTCCTTGGGTGTGCTGACAGATGACACAGGTCAGTGCACAGCAGTATATCTCAGCCAACCCAGACTTTTACTGCTCCTCTGCCCAGTGTGCATCCTCCTTGTCCTGGAAAGCCACCTCCCAGGTGAGAGTCTCCAACCCTGTCCCCCACAGTGTCCCATGCCATCCTTTTGTCATCTCTCAGAAGTCACAGAGGTAAGAACTGCTGCCCCACCGGGCAGAGCCATGCCAGAGCTCACAGCCTGTGCAGGCCCAGTGCCTGCCCAGATGGCCAAAGGGAGACATACTGACATCTACTTGAACTGAACCGTCTGTCTAAATTTGCTTTCTTCCGGTCATACCAAGAATTTTCCTCAAATAAGGTTACACCCCTTTTCCTTAAGCCACTTCAGGGTATGTGCTCAGGCTCATCTGTTTTTATTGTACCGCTGGCTGACTTCAAATTTCTTTCAGTATTTCTTTTTCCAGGTGAAAGTGCTAGATTACTAAGACCAAGGCTCTTGTTTTTATGCCAACAGTTCCTGGCTGAATATTCTTTATTCTGACAGATGTAGAAACATCTATTTTTAAAGTATTCAAGGTCAAGCACTTCAGATGTGTAACTCCTAGACATCCTCTCTGAAGCTTACATTGAAAATTTGAGGAGTGCTTGCTGTTCAACTGGAAGAGCACTTTTCTAGGGCCTGGCTTTGAAAAGAAAAGGTGTGAATGCACTGTTGTAAAAAGAAATAACTCTGCATGTAGAGAAATATGCCCAAGCCACTGTGTTGGAAAAATAGCTGCTACTCACATTTTCTGTCCCTCTGAAGGGACTCAAGATTCAGTAATTTGTGTAAGTCAATTAATTAGTAAGTATGCAAGTTACTGCAGTTTTCAAATTGAGAAGTTCCTAGGAATGCTCAAAGATGACAAAGGATTATAACAGAAGTAACCACAACATAATAACTTGTTGTGTTTGAAACAATTTTAATTGTTATTAAGTAGCCGATTGATAGAACCACATTTGCTTTTGACATGTAGAAACTGATGAAGCTTTCTCATCTGTTTTATAACATACGCAATACTAGCAACACATCTGTGGCAATAAGTATTCCTCAACTCTGTTGCCTGTGTTTGGATGAGTGAGTTAAAATTCTCCTCTTTGCTGATGCAGAGAAGTCTTTGCAGACTGAAAACTCTCCAGTTTAAGATCTCAACTGCCACGATCCAGAAAAATACTTTTGTAACTCTTCAGACATTGCAGCTTTGGGAATACAGTTTCAGCTTTACCCCTATGTTTCCAGATTGCTTTTTGGTGCTGATCCAGACCAGGCTAGTTCCTAACAGATTATTACAACATCGTTTGGTCTAAAGCACATAAATTTTGCTTCGTTTTGGTCTAAAGCAAAGGCTTCTTGCTTCAGTTAAGTGAAGATACTGCACCCTCAGTACATTAACTTGTCCTGAACTGATTTCCAAGGTTCTACTGTGAAATGGAGGAGTGAAGAGGCTGACAGGCTGCTGCCTTAACAGATGGGTACTTCGGAGAGAACTTCCACATGTTTGATGGCACAGCAGGCAAGGTCATCTTTGCTTCAGTGTGTATCTGAAATCCCTTTGCAGGTACATGTCCTTGCTCAGGGTTGGCTGGAATTCCCTGGCAGAAATGATTTCTGTTCCCTTCTGATGTAATTAACTATCCTCAAAATGAAAGCGAAAATAAAATAAAATAAAGGAAAATGTGGACAACCTATCCTTCCTATGGCTTGGGTATGAATTCTTACACACAGGGTACTTATAATGAATATGCAAAACCCTTGAGAACTGTCTTCTGGTTGTGGACAGAGCCTGAGATTCCTGGGAATCACCTGCTGCAGGATGTCAGCAGGTCGTGCTCGTCCCTCTGCACTACTGATACTCTGAAAAAATATCCCACTTCTTGGGCTGCTTGATGGGGGATGTTCACAGGGAGCTGACTCAGCTAGTGCTAGTGGTCTGTTCTGCTGGTCTTGGGTGCTGGTAGTGCTCAGCACACACAGCAGTACTGAGGTTCAGCCCTTTTGTCTCAAGTGCTCAGCTTTCAGCCTCTGAATTTTTCACCTTCAGCTATCAAGAGCTGGGTTTTCACTTGTCTAATCTTGAGACTGTTTTCTGAAACTTACCTCTGGTGAAAAATGGCTTCTTTGTTAGGCTCCTGTTTGATCCGTTTTGTACTGCCTTGGGAGAGCCTGGGTCATTCTGGTGTTTCTACATATCTTGTTGCTTGTTGCTGTTGCTGTACACTAATTGCTATCGATGAATTGTTCTGGAGGAACAGGTGGTGCCAGGACTTACAAAATTTAAATCTTGCATCTTACTTGGCTTGCCCTCCTGAGGATTAAATCACAGAGATGAGTTACAGTAAAGAAGTCTGGAACACAAATCCAGCCCGTGTCACATGTCTGCAGTGGTAAACTCCTGAATCCCCTTTCAGATGGAAAACATATAAAATAAGGGGGGGCAGGGGAAAAAAACGAACAATTTCTCAGCTGTATATTAACCTCTGAACAGTTTACTTGCACATGTAATAGCTTGGGACTTGACTGTGCTGCAGTCATTGAACTCCATCTCAGGGATGAGATGAAAGTTGTTCTCATGAAAAATTCCTTTGACCCATCTGCAGTCACAGTCACTGCTGGCTTTTTTATCTTGTCTTTGCATCCTGCTGAGATAGCAATGCTGAAGCCAGGATTTGGTGGAATGAAAGGATTTGCTGTCTATTTTGTCACTGTAAGTGGGTTGTGCAAAGGAAACATTTGAGGATGGGGACTCCAGAAAGTCATCCCAGCATTAGTTTCTGATGGTGGACTACCAGATATCTCTTAAAATCAGATCTTACAGCCTTTGGAGATGTCACAAAGCAAGCGGACAGCCAACCCCAAACTTCCACATGCTTTATTAACAACACATCCTTATTTTATATAAACTTTCATCTAAATTGTTCTAAGAATTTTGCAGGTATCAAAAAAATGACAAACGTTTTAGTATTATATAATAAAATGAGCTGGATGTATTTGGTGCTGGTTCTTCTCTCAGCTGCATGGACCATGGGAATAAATTAAACTTGTTTTGAAGACAAACACACATTCCTAACCCTCACATGCACAGAAAAGTTTTTTAAATACAAGGTATGTGTTAAGTATTACTAGAAAGCACAAGAGGCAAAGATTAGTGCAGCACTTGCAGGGTGTGAGACTTCTCCTTCCTTACAAGCAAGGAATGCAAGTGAACCAATGGTCCTTAGCATTAGGATTAACTAGTGCTGACAGCTGAAGCTAAAGTAAAATTATCACCTACCACTGGAATATCTGAGATCTTAACATATGTTGTGCCTTGTCTTCTTTGGAGTCATCTCTAACTGTCAAGGGTTTTATAGAGCTGAGTTTTTCATAAATAGTTGGGCACATCTATTGCTCCTCTCCAGCAGCTGGTGTTTGTCATCATTTACTTGGTAGTGGCCAATTTTGCAACTTGTACAAAATAATGCTAACTGCTTTATTGCTGCTGAATACTGAGCCTTAACTTTTAAAGACCCAGCTCGTGCTGCTGGAGGAGTAGCCTAGCTTGGGCAGTGGGCTCTGCTCTTATGACCTCCCCATTTCTAAGCATCAGCTGTTTCACTGTGCCATAGAAATAACCTTAAAAGCAGAAATACCATGCACTTTGTCCAGACACCAATGACTTATCAGGTGATAAATGCAAGCCAGCTTTGATCCCATGTTAATAACATAACAGCAGCCAACTGTATTACTCTCAGCTGTTCCAGGAGAGTGAGCCAAACCAGCTGCATAGGTGAGGGTGCAGAGCCAGCAGAGGGAATTGGTCTCAGTAAATAAAAGATTAATCAAACTCCCTCCAAAAAAAACAACTCTTTTGATGATGTGAAACACGGATTTCCTGAAACATGAAAGGAGTGATTTGTTCTACCATTGTTAATGGCTGAAGACAAATACTCACAAGACTGAATTATCAAAGCTACTACTGCCTTCACACTGCTGTGGCTGAAGGCTCTCCTGGGAGCACACTGACTCATAAAAATGTTGCTCATCCTTTTCAACCCATCCAGGGGAACAACATGTGCAGAGGTATGACACGTTGCATTTCCATCACAAGTAAGTGGGGGAGGTACAATTGTTTCACATATTAACCTCAGTGTCAGGAACGAATTGATATGCTGATCAGTGCCAGTATTTTGAATGTGAATGTTTGCATAGTCAAACAGGCAGCTTAATTTTCCATGAATTTTCTTTTTCTCGTTTTATTTCTTAACTTTTAAAAATAAAATACCATCCGTTGAGCTCAGCAAGGCACCTGGGGTGATGAATTGGTAGCTGAGCCAAAAATTTAAAGGGGAAATTAGTTCTGTCGCACACTCTCCCTCTGTTTCAAATTTAAAGTGAGGAAGAAAAATAAAAGTGGGTACAAGTAATGCCATGTAGTTGAAATCTATTCTGTGACGTTTGGGCTTTGTTACACTATTTTGTGGCTCCAGTTTCTGAATTCAAATAATATTAAAAATCTTATTTGGAGGTGAAAATATGAAAGTACTCTAACAACTTATTATATTGAAAAAGCCAAGATATAAGGTTTTAATTCTTCTGAATCCTTTCCCTCTCCTCTCATTTTTGAGAAAGGGTCTTCGCTTGATTTGCTCTTTATTCCTGGTTTGGTTTAGCGTAGATTTCTCTTCATGGTTGATTTTATTTTATGACATCAATGCCACCAGTGCCTAGTGACCACGAAGGATTATTTTCATAAGTCTCAGATGAATTTTCAAGCAACTCACCTTTCTGATATCAAGTTAATTGAAATTTCCTTCCCTTGATTCACTGTTTTCAAGGGCAAAAGCAGAGAGCATCTTCTGGGGTTGGTTTCCAGATGTGGTAGTCACTGCCTGTGAGTGTATTTCCTGAAGATGTCTCCTGATCTTTTTCAAAGTATGGCTGTGATTTTCTGTTTGGTCTAATCAGCTGTTTTTCTCACTGGTTTGATTAGTGCAATTTAAACACGAATGGTTGTGTATAAACTGTAAATATGGAATTTCCCCTTTTATCTCCATTTTGTTTCTCTTAAAAAGAGAGGAAAAAAATTTAAAAAGAATGGCTCATCAACCTCTAGGAAAAAGAAGTACGTAGTAATTCACATTAGAATATTGAACATCTTCCTATCTTTTTTTTTTTTTCCCAGCTGAGTGACCACAGCTTGTCCTTTTTGTGACAGTATCTTTCACAAAGAAATGTAATTCCTCAGGCACCAGGTCAAGTAGAGGACTTCCTTGTGTAAAACCTACTTATCATCACTGCTTGGAAATACGCTGAAATTGCAGTTATGCATTCTTTGATATATTTTCCAGCAGTTGTGCTGTTTCTTCTCACTGTGTACCTGCACAGACTCTTGATGTGCAAAAAATAGATAAAATCATAGATAAAGAAATCTGAACTTTTTGCCATCTGGTTATACATGGCTCAGAAAAAGATGAGGCTTTTATTAATGTCTATGTGCATGGGAAATATTTATCAGAAATATTAACTAAGAAATATCAAATATTTCTTAGTTACTGCCACACATAGACTTTTTTGTTCTATTTTTTTTTTTTTTTTAGCAAACCTTTTGCCTCAGGCTATGTGCAAAACAGCCCAATACCAAGGTATTTGCATGGTACTTTCCCAACTTGTCTGCAAGACAGAACAAGGATGGATTCCGTTGGCCTTAGACAGAATCTAGAAAATGTTCTTCAGACACACTTCACAGAATGGTGGAAGATCAAGGGAATAGGTGAAAGATCAGAAGAGTACAGAACAGCTCAGAAGGTGTTTCAAAATGCCATAGTGCCATAGCACTGACCCTCTGAGATAGAGGCTTTCATGTCTGCCTTGAAACTAGACTCCAAACTCAAGGTTCTACCACATCAGTCCTTCTTAGTCAGTTGCTAAAATGTGCTAAAGTATTCTTTTTATCTTCTTAAATATCCATGTTCCGGACTGAATATATCCATATATCTATGAAATGTATCTATGAAATGTATCACCTTTAAAATACTGCTGTTAGATTCTTGCCTCTCCTTTGAGCTTGATTCTGGAAAAAGTTCCCTAGTTTATTAAATTCTACTATAAATCAGATGTCTGAGGGTTTGTTTTTTGTTTTTTTTTTTGTTTTTGTTTTTGTTTTTAACAAACAGAAAATGCTCTTATTTGGAGGGAAGAATTTTGGATATAACATGTCACATCCATCATATTTACAAATGTTATCACCTACTGTCTTCCTCAAATAATGCTTTCCAGTGATGAGAACTACACTATGATGTACATTGTCCACTGGGATTCTCAGTTTCTAGGTGTCAGTTTTGGGTCAAGTGCTCCTATTGTAACCCATGTTTAGCTGTATTTTTATCATTAACCCAGTGTCAGGAGAGTGCAAATCTTTGCTGAAAATTCACTTTAACTCCACCCACAAGAGAAACTGAAAACAGCACAATACAAATACATTGTCTTTACTATTTGACTGTGTGTCATAAGCCATGAGGGTTGCTTTGAACCTCGTCCTGAAATTAAGAATACTTACATAGCCAGAATGGAAGTTATAATTTTTACTTCTGTGTACTTCTCCCTAGAGTACAATGAGATGCTGCCTACTACAATGCTAAAAGCATCATCAGGCCCAGGTGCTCATACTTGCTTGGCTTGGGCCAATAGGGACAGCAAACCTCATAATGAAAACACACGCAACTCGTGCACTGATGCAAAAACATCCCTCTAGACACCTGAAAGGAAACTGTAGCACTGAGCTAATCCAACATGCTCTGGTTAACAGGTGGCTCAAAAGCAATGACATCTGTGTGCTTTAGGGTCACTTCTATCCCAGCAGGTCTTCTAACAGCCAGTACAACACCCATGCTGCGTGGCACTGCTGCAGCCTGGGAAATATTTCTGGATCTGACTTACTTCTGCACTGCCTTCACTGGACACCCAGGGGCAACTTTCCAATCCATGTAACCTGCTTTTGACAAGTATACCTTGGAAGATGCCACACTGTGCTGGAAAGGCCAACATAGCCTCAGGTTGCCCCCCAAGCTTTGCAGGACATGGTCGCCCACCACAGCTCTGAGTTGCCTTTAAGCACCATTGATGGAGGCTCTGCAGTCCACTTGCTCTAAGCAACTTTCACATTTACACATCATATTAATGGGGGGTTGCATTTAACACCTTGCCCCAGACAGCTGCATGCACGTGTTTTTTGTTTTGTTTTGTTTTTTACAAGTAATAGGTAAAAAAAAAAAAAAAAGAGGAAATATTTCACTGATGTTTCACTTTATGTGACAGCACTTGTTGTGCTGAGAACACTCTGCAAATGAGTATTGCTTTAAAGCGAACTCGTAACTTTTTCCCTGAGGGCAAGAACTCCTCTTTTGAAGATATTTTGTAGTCTTCTTTTTGTTTCCTCAATATCTTTGTCTAATGAAATCCAATGTATCCAGTCTTTATTTTCTTGATTGCCACTTCCCCTTCACTGCCATCCTCCTAGGAGAGAATAAAGAGGGAACAGATAGAGATAGAGGAAAAGAGAAATTATAAAAGTCTCTCCCAGGGATAAGTTATGCACTTTGAAATTGGTACATTTGGAAACCTTCACAAAGAAAATGTTGAAGTATGTGATTTCCCACATCCCTTCTTCTGGCAGCCTCTAATGATGTGTTTTCAATAGCATTTTACATTCAACCTATAGTATATAGCAAAAAGCTAATTATCATTCCGCGGTTTAAATTGCTTCCCAGAAAGATCCAGGGGGGAATTCAGGGCATATCACTCTTCTCTTTTTAGGGGTGAGTGGAGGACAACAACTGGATTTTGCAGCAGCTCTTGCTGTTTTCAGCTGTTTTGTGTGAGGATGTTTCTGACAATCTGAACTACAGTGGGAGGGGGGGATGGGAAGGTATTCATCTTTGGTGTGATCTGAGTCAGATGCAGATTTTGACCCTGAATCACTATGAGTAAGGTGGTTCAGATATGTGAGCCCAGAAATGTCTGTCCTTCATCCTCTCCTTTAAGAACATAGCACCCTGATGGCACAATAAATGTCAGCAATTTTGGCTTGTGCCTTATATCGTGGGGACTAGATTTTGTAACTACAGTGCTGTTTTTTTTAAGTGCATTTATTATATGGCTGTTATAAACTTGTATTTGTAAAGATTGTAGGTGGAGTCAGAGAAGGCAAGATAAACAGTGTTCACTTCTGTGCTACTTGTGCGTGTGTGTGTATAAAACAAGCCAAGAAATACTGGCAATTCTCTGTATTCACTCATAGATGGCACTAGAAATTCTTGGAATTCCTTTCTTTAGAAAGTAAGCAAAATCGTTTTTACTTTTCTACCAATAGGTGGAACTATCAATGTCTGTGTTACTTACAGTCTGACAAAAGAAGTAACGTTTTCCTTGTCCTAGCTCCATTTAATTAAAAAGCAAAATGCAAACAAATTATCCCCTGAATCCCAATTTCCCACCAATACCTCTCAAAGAGCAATCCTCTCTGCTAAAATAACAGTACTGAGTTTATTTCATCTATGCACTCCAGCAGAGAGAGAAGAAGGAGCCAATATGGTCTAGAAGACAGGAGGTTGGTATCCTCCCTTTCCCACCTGAACAAGCCAGAGGCCCAAACAGCTTATCCTTAGCTCTCATTTTTGTAAATTTAGCCTTTCATTTGAAAGTAAACTCTGTACATGCTGCAGCACAGTGACCATGCTGTCTGCCAGCTGCTCTGAAGTGTCCATTCCAGCCTTATCAGTATTCTTGAGATAATGCAGGAAAATTAGGGCAAATGGTCTAATTTCATCACATTTAAATTAGGTTACATTCACCTCTGATGGCTAATCTTAGCTATTGGCCTCCTTAGTCTCTCAGCGTTTTTACTTCCCATACAATGCAGATGTTGCTGTTTTAATTGGAAATGATCAAGTATGCAGGGCTGATGGCCTCCTAGATTGATATTACTGGAATGATGCACTCCAGAAGCAGGTGAATGAGGCAGTGTCCAAAATGAAAGGAGGTACTGATAGCCCCTGAAAGGGTGAATGCATCTCTTATTAATGTACAGCAAGGACATCAGGATGAATGGGGCTGAGTGTGCATCCCCTTTCCTTTTGATGGGTTGAATGAATTAGGCAGGCTCAAAGGTTTATCAGTTCCCTTTCTTGGCTGAGTGAGTTTTTCCTTTGACATTGTGAGGGAAGAGACTCAAAAGTCATGAGCTGTATTTTTCTCACCTCACTTTCCTCGGTTGCCTATTAATGATGAAATGTACATCTGTGCATCCAAGAGGGGAAAAATCCCCAAAACTACAGAGTCTGAAATTTGAAAGAGTAGGAAAATAGTTCCTATTTGTATAAATGAGCAGAACAGCTCAGCAAGCCAGCACACTTTCAGAATCTGCAGCACTGAAAACAAACTAGTATCCAGCTATGTTCCCACCATGTAGCTTAGTGGTGCTTAAACGCAGAACACAGGGGCTTTATATGGAAGACAATTTATAGATTGCCTGCTGCTCCCTGCTGCATATTCTTTTCTGTCTCCCAGTGGTAGTGAATAGTACCAACGACAAGGCGTTTGGTCTGGTGTTTTTTTTTTGCATCAGACTGCCTCACTGTGCATGCAGAGCACGCGGGGACTTCCCAAGTCGCTTTCCACTGAGGAAAGCATTGCAAATACTTACATCTGCCTTGCCAAAGTATTCTGTAGGGTGATACCCAGGGGAAAGGTCTTCAAGCAGTGGGAATTGTTCCCTTCATGTCAGATGCGTCTGGATGACTCTTTTTGTGACTTCTGCATTTCATTTTTTGTTTTTGTATATCCTGGGGGAGAGAAGAAAATGGCCAAAAAAGTTAAAAAAAGGCTTTTTTTCCCTTTTTTCCCAATATAACTGTGGCATAGCTAAATGTCTCAGTTTTATTTTTAAATATCCCCCTTTCTAAACTTTTTTTTTTTTTTTTTTCTGACAGCTGCTTTAAAATTGCATTCTCTACCTTGGCTTTTAGCACTGTCTTACTATATGAAAACCGTTATACTCGCTTGCCTATTTTCACTGTGTATAGTAAAAGAGAATAAAAGGGATGGAAAGATAGTGAATATCAAAAAGAAATAACTAGGAGTTTGCTGGTTTCTAAGGACAGTGTAGATGGTAGACCAGAAAGCATCAAAGTATCCAACAAATGACTAATTCACTGGTATTACAGGCTGTAACTTGCTAATCTTATGAAGTTCAATAGCCCAGTATTAATTTGTTTGATGGAGTGGGTTTTTTTGGCTTCATTTTTCTCTAATCTAGACTTCTCTGCAGAGCTGCTCCAGAAATCCTCTCTTTAAATAGTTAGAAACCTTTCATTTCCATTATGCCCTCTTATGACTATGTTATTCTCATATTAACAATATTTTTAGCTGGCTCTCTCCTCTTGTGGTCTGTTTACTTTCCAGTGTGGAGCACTGAGCTCATCTGATGAGTACAAATGTAAAGCGGTGTCTTCCCTGTTACCTTAAAATATATGTATATATCAGATTGAGGGGGATGGAAAAAAATCTTGTTTAGAGAATAGTGAGGAGTTAGATGGAGAGAAGCATATGCTCAAGCAGCACATCAGTGCATCACAGCATGAGTTTATCCAGTCTGCTGGATACCTTCATGTTTGTGATGCTCAGATAGCCAATGCACCACTCTTGTGCTACCTTTATTGCAGTTACTTTAACAATGTAATATATTTACTTAAAAGGATCACCTGAGAAGTAGGTGTGCAATGGATGGACAACTTTCCTCACCCTATGGAAAAAAAAATAAAAAAATGTAGTGATTTCAAAACATTCCCTGTTCTACCCATCCAAAAACCTACAAACTCAGCTCCTAGCCCATAATAGCCAGCTACCTAGTGGTCAGCAAACTCATCTGAAGGGAAAATAACCCAAGCTCAGGCCTGTTACCCAGCCAAGCCACTGGGCCACTCAGGCAAAGATGCATTATTCATCTTTCTTGTGCTCAGAGGCCTCACCCTGAGCATGACCCACTTTGCTGTGAAATATTTCCATTCAGAAGAATGGATGGCTGTGTTGTCAAAACAATCTCTGCTGGTGTCTCAGGCAAACGTGCCTAAGTGTGCATCAGGTGGGGCCTTCAAGTGTCAGGTGTTGATAAACAGCTTCTCTTGTAAGTCATGAGGGAAGCTGATTAAATGCCACAACCTACTGTGCATGGAGTGCCCTCAGCTTCCTCCAAAGCAGAATAGGAATGAGAACTGCCTTGTGCTTCCTTGGGGGAACCAGCCTGCAACAGTGTGCTGGTGCTTTTCGTACAGGCAAAGGAGCTGTGTAACAAGTGATGAGAAACAGCCCAAGGGACAAAGTGTGCCTATGGTGACACAGACCTTGGGCCAAGTCCACACTCATTCATGAGCCCCAAATCCACTCAAAATCTGCAAGAGCCCTTCAAGGGCAAAGCCAGAGAACAAGCTCATGTCCCAGCCATTCAATCCTACCATCTTCACACACAGCAGTACTTTTTTTCTTTTTTTTTTCCATTAAACTGCACAGTAAAGAGTAATGTCAAGGAAAAAGTACTTTTTATCTTTTATTTTAATTCACTGAACCTAAATTCAAAAGCTAAATGATTCTGGGATGATGTTTGTATTGTAAGCTATCCTGTGATGTGTGTTTTGCAATTGATTTGCTAACACTTAGAGAAAAGTAAAAGTTTCTGCATGCAATGTTATAGAGAAATTCAGCTTAAACTCACAGGTCTCCTAGACCAACTGTGTTTAACACTTTCGTGAAAGACATCGAAAGGGAAAAATCTTACACTTAAAGTTTTTCAAATTAACTATTTTGTTATATTTTTTTGAATATTTGCTACTTGCATCCCCTTGCAGTAGAGTTGCAAAGCTTGTTTTGAAGAACAGCAGTACCCAACTCACAACTAACAGAGACAGAGGCTTCCCTAAAACTGTTCTTTGGTTTTAAATTTTATATTAACGGTACCCTTAAGAAAAACAGAAGTTCATTTGCTGTTGTCCTAATACTGCTGAAGAGCTGTAGTGCTTCTGGAACAAGTATGTAACCTGACCTGTTAACTTGCATTCATGAAAGATACTCTGAAGTTTCATAGTCCAAAGTCAAGATGAGACATTGTCCTGAGTGTGTATTCCTGCCCTGGTAAACAGAAACCAGGACTTTTGATAGCCAAAAACACTGCTAAGGTAACAAAACATTTGTGGGAGCTGCAACAAGAGAGAGTTTAGATACAGAATAATTAACCATGAAATTGTGATCTCAGCCAGTAAAGATTTGCTGAGATTCATTCAGCTAATTTCAGATGCTTTTTCATGGCCATTAAAACGACAGGAAAAAAGCGATCTTATCTGTACTTCCCCTCCCCCCCAAGCAAGAGAGTGACTGCAGTTACTTTCAGAGCCGAATTGTCTGTAATTACATTAATCGGTTAGAAGATAAGATAGTTTAGAGTACAAAACTGAAATAAGGAGCCTGGTTCTTTGGTGTCAGCTGTTCACAGTGATACTGCAGGGAATTTATATGCAGACATCAAAGCCTGGAAAACCCCGGCAGTCGATGCCAGGGAGGTGAGATACGAGATCTTGGCAGCAGTTCTTATCTCACAGCTCAGTGGCCCAGCTTCTGCAGAACCACCTGGAAACTCACAGGAGTCTTAATCAACTGTGATGATTTTTGCTTCTTTTTTGTTATCATTATTTCCATCCTGGCTGATCTGAAATCACAGGACTCTGTGATTAGACCTGGGGAAGCTGAATGCATGTGTGGGTGCTCTGAACTATTCACAGTGGCCGTGGGCTGCAACACAGGAGTGGGTGAAGTTTTTTGCCGCAGAGGAAAAAGCATTTCAAAAATGGCAAATAGCTTAAATAGAGACTATGCCATCTTTGAACAATTTTTTTTTTTTGTTCCCCAAGAAATGCACTTCAGCTTTTTATTTTGTGAAATGTCTGTCTTCCAGGCTATTCTGTAAAGTGCTTTTTCATAGTTGAATCATAGGAAGTTAAAATTAAATATGCCACTGCAGAAATTAAAAAGGTAAGCAAGATAGGAGAGCTGAGGAGGCACAAAAGTGCTGTGCGGTGGACAAGTGTTGTCAGAGAAAAGCCTCCTGACTCCATATCAACATGTTGAAGTGCAGTGGAAGAGGTGAGGTCTGGCTGGGGGCAAAACCTGAGGTATAGGCTGGGCCTACCTTACATCTGCCCAGTGGAGGGGCTGCAGACAGATTGGAACTGGATTTTAGAATAATGGTAGAAGGCTGACAGCAATGTGGCAGTCTTTCTTGTTGGGGGTAGAAGTTGCTAGTATGGACAGCCTAATTTATTTTCTTTTTTGCTGGAATATGCTGATTTAGAACCTGCTGTTCTGATTGGATCATGAAAATCATATTTAGTAAACACTGAATCATAGAATCATGAAGGTTGGAAAGACCACTAAGATCAGCCCGTCTAGCCATCAATCCATATGCCTGAGTCTGCTTTAGATAGTGTTATTCAGTGCAACATCTGCCCTTTTCTTTGTCTCATTCACAGTTAAATACTGCCTTCAGTTTGAGAGAAAAGCCAGAATCTCTCCAACTGGCAGCAAATTTCTAAACATGGGAGAGGGAGAGCACTGCTTGCAGCTTCTCAGTATATTGTGCACCGACAGTGTTCTGTGGCTGGTCTATTTTAATAAACAATGACCGGAACAAAAGTAACAGAACACCTACAAAGCACGGTTTCACTGTGAACAGAGTACTTCCCAGGTGTTCTGATAATTCAGGAGAAAAAGAAAAGCAAATCTGAAAACCAAAATGAGATACCATGGAGAATTAGTAATGTGTTAGATGCAAAACATCCTGGTTTGTTTCACCCTCTGGATGACACCCTGGCAGTCTCTGGAGTCCTGGTGCTTGGAAGAGCTCTTCCAACATGCAGCTTGTGTTGGACAAAATGCAAGCTCGATGCTCAGTGGGCAGAAAGCCCTGTGCAATCATGGGAAGCCCTGGCTGAGCTCCTCTGGATAGAAAACTCCTCCAGATTCATTAAGCTGTGAATGAATATGTGAGGGACTTACTCAAAAACCTGTGAGATGCCTATTGACTGTAGACCAGAAAGCTCTGTGTGTTCCCCATAGAGTCCTGGCTCGCTGTGGGATGTCAGGATGGACATGCGCCGGGGTCTCATGATGTGTGTGAGCATTATCCTATATGAGCCCCACCACAGGGTTACAAAATGCCTACAGGATTCTCAGCAGCCTAGGCAGGGGAGGGCCTGCAGTAGCCAGCTGCCACACGTGGCACTCAATCCTGGTTGCTACCAGGGGCAAAGAGCTATGGGGAACAATAGGGAATGAAATATTAATTTAAATTGTGTTTGATAAATATTTAATATCCCAAGACTGATGCACTGAAGGCTGAAGTTACTTTCATTAGAAGTTGGAATTATATTATTTCACAAAACGAAGCCAAAGCTGAGATTTTGAAGAGCACAGCCTTGTGCTCTACTCCAGGGGCAGCACTGTGAGTCACTCTTTCCAGTGAATAATAGCCCCAAGTTCCACTCTTGGGTGATTTCACAGAATTTACATTAATTTGTGAACACAGCCCTCTTGTACTGGATAAGTTGCTTATCAAGGTTGATCAAGGTGGCATACAGTCATTGTAGTTTTGCACTTCCATCTATGACAGTTGGAAGATTTTCTAATTTACCTATTTTCACTCCAAGAAAGCTAAACGTGGCAAATCAAGATGAAATATCAACCTCTCTGTGAAAATAATCGTAAGTCTGTTTGAAGAATAGGGTGTTCTTAGCACATGAAGATGATGATATCTTTCCTTAAACTACTGTTTTGCTGGCTTAAGTTGATGTGCAGTCCAAATTACTTCCTGCTGGCAAGAATCTTACCAATCTACACTTTTTATTTTTATTTTTTTTCCCTTTGAAGCCAGTAGCAATTCATATATTTTCCTTTGGACTGTAAAGTGCGTGAAAGTATGTGGCCATACCTCTCCTGCCCTATTTCAGTAAGTGCAAAAACAGTAAGATGTAAGGATTGATGTTCTGGTTGCAATTTTTTGTTATCATTAGTATTGCTTATTTTCTACTTGATTAGCTAGAACTGTGCAAGCTGGGAAAGCAGATCATGTCAGACTATGTAATTTCCCTTGCATGCTACCTGCAAGACAGATATCTAATCTTTTTTAGTCCTATAGTTAACGTTGTTCAAAGAAGGTCATGAAAACTTTCTGGTTGGATTACACATGTATTCAACATTCAAGTGAAAGCTTTGATTTTTATTTTTTTTTATTTTGCAGTCTATACAGAAACCGCTAAGGCAGAGATAACAATTAACAATTCAGCTCAGATTACTTTGATAACAAGAGGGTAGGACACTTAGATTGCAGTCTGACTTTTCCAGCATACATCGTGTTTCTGCTTTTCTCCGATCCCAGAGTAGAGTATTTGGCCTCTTCTGTCATTAACAAAATCCTTAGGACCCTCATACTCTGAATAATCCTCAGTTTTCTTAAATACAGAGGTTAAACATGGTATCTTGTAATTTACTTGCCTGTGAGTTGCACCTAGCTGCAAGTGGGGGCAGGCCTCACAAGGAACTTGGAGTACCAGATGAAGAAGTTTCCACCAATCCATGGCTGTCAGGCACAGTTATTCATTCTTTATCCTACTCTGCACTGATGCACTTCCCACTTGATTTCATCGTTTAATATAATGGCTGTTTAAACATATGTCTGGTGTCTCAGAAGCTCCCAAGCAAGTTGCAGCTTTCACTCATAGAATCAGAGAATGGCTTGGGTTGGAAAAGACCTGAAGGATCTTCAAGTTCCAGGCACCCTACCACAGACAGGGTTGTCATTCCCTGTGAACTGCAGACCTTTGGGAGCTGCTGCCTCCTAACCCATTGCTGAAACCAGCAACTAATTGGAAAAGCTAGACTGTGAGCTACGTGTTTTCTACAGGTTTAGATCTTATATATATTCCGTGTCAGTAAAGATAGAGAGAGGGCTTTTCAAATCTAGTACCCAAACCTGCTCAAGTTTTTCCCACACTTTGGTTTCTGAATTACATTGATGTTTTCTCAAGCTGCTGTTTCATTGTTTCCCTTTGGTCCATTTGATGGGGTGACTCGGGGTATTGGTCTGGTCACTTTGTTTCTTCATTCAATATCAAGTTCTTTGCTGCAGAGAAACTTCTGGCTCTTGTGATTCCACCAAGGCATTGTAATTCTGTGCAGCACTAACTGTGGCACTTGACATTCAAAACAAACATGATTTTTCTAATGGTAATCTTTTGTTCCACAATCATTCAGGCTAAATAGTGTACACTAGTTAAAATGCACAGCACATCCTAGAGACATCAGGATCTTAGAAAATGGAAAAAATGCCTACTTTTCTTCTTAGACTGCTGATTACTTTCCATTACGATTTGGACTTCGGGTCTGAAGCACTGCTAATATTGAATTGATTCCTTTTCCTATTAAGTCAGAGCTCTGTTGCAACTGGCAGCAGGGGCAGACCTAAACCTGGGGCAGCTCCTGACTGTGTTTGCAGACTGTAGGGCTACTGTCTGTTGAACCCACTAAGACACTGCTAGCAAATATGACCTGGTCACTTTATAAGGGAAGTTGGAAGTAATCAGAATCTGCTCCTATGGATCTCAGCAGCCCTCAGCTAATGGCTCACTGTCTCTCTTGGGCATCATCCCTGCTCCATTCCCACCCTGTCTGCCAGGCAGGTCCTAGGAGCTGCTTGATGCAAGACTCAGCCTCTCTCCAGGACACTGTGTCACCTCAGGATCCATCTGTACCACCAGGTAGACCGGGTACCAGACATCTTTCTTTTATGGGGACCCTGGCTACAAGGCAGCTGGTGTGGGCTTTAGCTTTTATATCCCAGCTTGCAGGGATTTTGTTAGATGTTGCTATTAATTCTACTGGATTGAAAAGCACTTCTGTGAAGGGCACTGTCTGAATGCGCAGTGTTGTTATTTATTAGCGTGCACACATTTGCGCACTGATCATGAAGGACGAAGTGATTTCAGTTGAAGTTGGGAAAAGATAGCACAGTGTCATTTGTTCAGGCAGGGAGTAACCTTGAAAACACTGTAAGGGAATGAAGTTGCCTCTCGTGACGGGGGAGGGTGTGGAGCTTTGCTGTATTGAGCAAGAGTGTGCAGCATCTGGTGAATATTACCAGAGAGAAGGATAAATCTCTGATTTAAGGCTGTCTTGTGGCTGTACAGTATCTTCACTTTCAAGACATTTTCTATTGCAATAGTTAGCATCCATATACTGTTTCTATGTAACTACACTCAATATAACCGATAAAAGAGATTTGTATCTATGTATATTTCTATGTCTATTATAAATACATGCACTCCGTTTTCTGAGTATTCTATGCATCATTATACATGTTTGTAGCTACGTATACACTATGTCACTAGTAGTTTGCAGTTTGTTTGTACTACAAACCTGTAATAGAAAAAATCTTCAGTATTCTACACATTAACAGAAAAATTCTATTATGAACAAAATGAATCTCCTATCCACTTCAAGATACAGAGGTACTTAGACTACAGCTATAGAGTCAGGACTTTGAGTTATTTTGCACCTCTTCATAGTTCGTCAAAACTTTCTGAAGGCATAATTTTTCTCAAAAGGTGTTGATTTAGCAGACCTGAAAACTCTTGATAGGACTAAAATAATTTCTTTTCATGCTGTTAATTTTTTCTTTTTCTTTTTTTCCTCGGCAAAAGCACAGGATTAAATTAGGACTAATGCTGTCAAATTTCCCTTTCCTGTAGAATGACAGTATCACATAACTTTTGGGTTCTAATGGATGGAAATGATAGACTGATGAAAACCCCACAGATATCTCCCTGGCTTTGTGTGGGTTTTGAATCAAGTCTAGCAAGTGCTGTACTCCTTTTGATGTCCTTTGACACAAAATTTTTGTGTCTTTTGACATAAGAGAAAGTGACTGATGTGAGGGGTATAGGGAAACCCTCATGTCAAATGGATAGGAGCAACTCTTAGAGGAGAAGTTGAAGAGGTATGATCAGAGTCACAAATGAAATGATCATTTGAACAGGATTGAAATACCAGAATATGGGAGTTTCTGCTTCCTCCTCTCTCCTCAGCCCCAAGAGGTATTTCTGGTGGCCATCCATTCAGATGGGAGAGAGAAGAGCAATTACTGGTAGCTGGCTGCAGAGGGGTCACTTGTAAGACAAAAATATACAAGAGCTTGCCTGGATTTTTTTCCTTCCTAATTAGGTGATTTGTGACTATATTCTTATCAGTGACCTTGTTAATGCATCTGTAACCATTCTCATTAACTTCTGAGTTATCCTTGGGATTTGCTTAATGAGAGTATATACTATCAGGACATTAGATGCACTGCACACTAGCCCTCTCTGGAAATATACTTCCAGAGACACTGGCTGGGAGAAGAGAATTGGGTTATGTGAAATAAAATGCGTTCACTGATCCCTGCAGGCAGTTTCCAGTCCTCCAATTCATGAATAAATCCAAATGGAGACGTGTCAGAATCTTTCTGGAGAGGTTCCATGATAGAAACAGAAGATACTGGGAAAAGTAACAGTGAGGGAGAGCAGAAGGGCTGAGCAAAATCTGGGAGATGTTTGCCACACACAGTAAATACTTGGATGGTATCACCTCATAGAAGAGAGGCTATAATTTTGCTACATGACTTGGAAGACACAAGAAGTGTGTCAAAGCTACACTGGTGGAGCTGAAGTTAGAGCCCAACCATGTGTGTATTTGGCATAACCAGACACCCACAGGGAGGCAAGGGACTAAATGAAATAGGGGATGAAAATAAAGTCCAGTGACTGAACTATGAATGCTCTTATTGTCTGTGCATTTTTAATCTTAAATATCATATAGATATGCCTAATGGGTGAGGACAACAACAAATAAGAGTAATTCTGATGGAGCAGAGGCACTTAAAACCAGCTGAATTCAGTGCTATTTCAGCAATGTGTTCATTGTTATGACAGTAAATATTTTAAGAATTATGTTTTGGTCTATACATTATTTAGAAATGTCATTTTTCAGCAACTGCAAAAAAAAAAAAAATATCTCACAAAAACATTAGAGCAAATAGTTGGAAAAATGAGCCACAGTATGATGAGCCATGAAGTATTTACTTGATTCCTTAAAGTGGAACAGAAATTAGAATTCTAGAGGCTATTTGATGAGAATGAGAAAAACCTGAGGGAAATTGAATCACATGAAAGAGACAGTGATCCTTCTTTCACTTGATTTCTGCAGGAGTCCTCAATACTCATGTAAATAATGGGCAAAAATGCTGCCAGGTCAGAAAGCATCCATTTTGTACGAAAGCAAAAGATGTATAGACTTTCAGAGAGCCTCTCTGCACTGCCCATGCACTGTGCTTGTGGCCCAAGCTGGGATTGAAAATTGTGGTAAACAGACTTGTAGCTTGAAACGGAATCTTCCGGGTGTAGGACTTTCTTATGTCCTGGAAATGCTTTCAGCTTGGGTTTAAGTTGCTTTTTATATGGTAGCATTGCATCTGGTCTTCCTCTTGTGTTTAAAGAGCTACACAGCAATATGCCCTCAGTTATATAACATGCCACATTTGGTTGCTGAGATCACTATAGATGTAATTTGTTGGCAGTGTCACCCTGGTACTCCACTCCATCTTCAAGCCCTTCTTGTGGCCTTGCCCTAGAAACAGTGTTGACAATTTCATGATGGGCAGCCTGGAAGCAGTGACAAGGTCACTGGACTCTAAACATATTGTCTTCTCCTGGGCATGATTCTCAAAATGCTAAATTGCTTGAACTGTCACATGGCTCACTGTGCAAACAGCGTGATGATCTTTCCAGTAATGATGGCTTTACTGCTTGCTTTGAAGTTGATAAAACTCCTGTTCTCCATTAGACCCAGGCTGGCAGCATTACTAATATACCTCAGCCATTTCCACTCCATTGTGTTGATTGAACACAGCCCCTAATTGTATGAATCCTCCCTGATGCCAAGCAGCAGGCCCTCATGCCATGGGGACACATGGGGAGGAGGGGAAGCTCCTCTGTGTCAGAGGACAAGGTCAAAAGTGACGGGAAGGCAACTTAGTCATGAATTAATGAAAATGTGCTTGATTGCTTGATCTGTTGCCAAGTTACTCCCAGCCTGGAGCAGGAGCGAGGCCTGGAACAGGCACACGTAGCTAAAGAAAGCTCATTTGCAAGCTGAGGAGTGCAGAGGAGAAGGAAAAACATTTTGCCCTGAATGTCTCTCATTTTACTCCTCTTTCTGTCTTTTCTTCCACAAGGAGCTTGAAAATGGCAGCCACCAGTGGTAGTACCACACCACAGCTCCATCCAGAGCCCTGAGAATGGATGAAAAAGCAGTGTGCTTGTACATTGAGATCTTTCCATTCACATAGTGAAAACTGATTTCTTTTTTTTCTTCATGCTCAGTTTTTCCCAGGAGAGAGAGTTGAAGCTTGCTATATGAATACATTAGCTTTACCCTTCTCCCTCTTTGTAAGCGTCAGTTTTGTCTCTTTGTCGTAAGATTCCCCCGCCCTTTCCAGAACTGAACTGTATTCTCATTTAGTAGTCAAAAACCTTCATTCTGAAAATGCTGAGGCTATTCTCCCTCTGTTTGTAGTTCCTGAGCAAACATACTCCAGAAGAGCATTTTCAAGGGAAAAAGTCCACATTCTGGGACTGAAGGTTGCAGGAAGAACTATTCCTGCCCTGCTTTGAGGAGATGACATTTCCAGGCCTTAAGTTCAGGCATTGGAGAGTAAGAAGACAAATTCTGCTGGTTGCTTTTCCCTCAGGCTGGAGCATAGAGAGAAGGTGGAAAAGCAAATAGCAGGAGCAGGACAACCTCAGAGAACAGACAGCTCCTCACAGCCATGGCTTGCTCAGGGGTCAAAGCCAAACCACAGCACAGGCAGCAGGCTGCATATCAGCAGCTTTGCGTGTTGCCTTCAGAAGGAAACATGGTAGTCTTAAGATATTGCTTGGCTACACCAAATACTATTTGTTTGTGTGTTAACAATGTGAACACCATAAATTCAACCTCTTTGTTGTCTTGAACAGGCAGCTTACAAGCTAAGCTTCCCCTGATGCTGATGGGGACGGGTTGCCTATTGAGTCTTTAGACACAGAGAATAAAGCACGTTCCAAAATGCTCCAGGACCCATATTCTGTGTTATACTTAAATAGGATTTTAGTTGCTGCGTGTCTTTTACTATCTGCATTAGAGCCTTTTAAGGCTGTATGTCTCTGCCATTGCAGTCTGCATGTTCTCATCCTTTGCGTGCTGTTGGGAGAGGAGGAGGAGCAGCGAAGCTGCAGAAGTGCTGAGAAGCGCAGCACTGTCAGTGCCAGCAGGCAGAGGGGCTGGCACACGCAGCAATTTAACTTTGCTGAGCCGAGGGCTCACTTCAGTCGCACAGAGCCAGCTATAAACTCTGCTTCCCAAAAGGTGCCTTTGCATTATGTTTTCATGCCAGCTAAATAAAGGCGTGCTGGCAGAACCATCAAAGCTAGGGAGGTTTACGCCTTTCAGCAGGATCACACTCAGCTTTGACTGAAAACACGTCCTTTGGCTATGATCTTAAAACCATTTGAATAAGTGAAAAGATATTTATATATGTGTATCTTAATATGCACTGTAGAATTGCTATACAAAGACACTCAGACAGCTTTAGGGCTAAATTCCATAATAAGATATGGAACGTGGCACACAGATAAACGGCTTAAACAAAGAACTGTGGTAATCTTGTCCATAAGGTGTTAATAAGGATTTCCCACATCATTTCAAACACTAAAGCTTGTGTAGGAATGGTATAACTTTATGGCATCAGTACAATACTGAGTTCAGCCAAAAGAAGACCTGGAAATGACAGTGATTTAAAGAGAGCTGATACTGTGGCTAGGATTGCTTTTTAAAATAGGACTGTACTTGCTGTAGCAGGTGCAGCAGTAGTGAAGTCAGGGGGTTCAGCTTGTTTGATTTGTTCTACTCATTTTATCTGCTGATAAGGTGCTTATAAAGGAGCAGATGCCTGGAAGATGGTTGTGATTTTTTTTATTTAATTATTGCTATTTGAAAGATTAGCTCCAATACAGTTCTGTTCACACGTCTTCCTCAGTTCCTTGGGAACAGCTGCATATGCCAGCTCTCTGGGGTTCTAACAGACCATGTCTGTTTATTTCCATTGCTCTCATTAAGCCAGCTATGTTTGACCAATGGAAAGAAAATTTATCACAATATGGCAAAGCAAACCTATGCTCCCAGAAAAGCAGTGTGTCCATGATATTAGATCTGAGGGTCTTTCCCCTGAATATGTAAAACTGGCATGTAATTTGCAAAGATTATTGCGTCTTTACCATAAATACAGAATTCATGCTTGTAAGCTTTCAGAATACTTACAAATCCTATTAGGAATTATAAGACTATAACATGCTGTATAACCACAACACTAATATTATCTCTCAGAAATCCCTCTAAAGCAACTGAGACATGGAGTGCTTAATAGTTTTATCTTCTTTAGTTGATTCCCCATGATTTAGACTATTTCCAGTCTGACACTGCCTTGCACTTTTTAGAGCATTCCCCATTGGTAGATCCCAGAGCTCTTTACTAGGAAGATTAAATACAACTTCACATTACATAAGTAAAGAAAGGGGAAGTAAGGGAAATCATGTAAGATCACAGACACAAAGCCAAAGGGCCTATTCACTTCTGTTCTGTGGATTTCGTCTATTCTAGTTGGCACACAGTGAATCTCGTGAGTTCTCTCTCTTTACATCTCCCATTAATGGTATTTTTGAACCCACTCAGTCCATCTTTTGCACACTGAAACAAAGCATGTTATGGAGAGCTTCTAGGAGATTTCTGTCTCTGCAGTCTGATTAATCAGATCTGGAGGCTTGGGGTGAGAAGTTAAGCAATCCAAGCTTCTATATGGAGCTGCTAATTGGACTGTTCCACTTCCTGTGATGTATGTTACAGAATGGAGTCACAGTAGTTTGGGTTTTAATTCACAAACTTTACCAATTTGTTAAATTGGCTAGACATGGAGAGTGATAAACCTAAAGTTCCTGAGCACCATGCTATTTGTGTACCTTGAAGCAGAGTCCCTGAGCCTGAGCCTCCACCTCATGGGAAACTGGAATTCTGACCAGCACAGTAAATTGATGGTAAATATCCCCTAGGGAATACCAGTTACAGGACGGGGAAACGTCTCTCTTCTGAAGCACAGTGACCCATTGGCTACCAGCAGCTCCATGAGGGTCTGCCAAACAATGAGGCCCATCCTCTAATGCAAAATAAGAGAGGTTTGGCATTGCCAGCTCATTGCAGCATGGTTGTGACAGTAGTAGGTCTTCTCACATTTTAATTGATAGAGTATTTGTAAATTAAATTGGAGTCCTAGGCAGTGGAAGAACCTGCCATAAACTGCAACTGGTTCTTAAGGTGCAGATCACTGCACTGGCATGCAATATGACATATCACTGAGCCAAATCCAAGATCAAAAACTGCTGATGGCCAAATCCAAGAACCAGTCAAAGTAACTGGAAGCTTTCCCTGGCCTCACTGCCTCGAGGTCAAACCATTGTTAGAAAGAGTAGAATTAGAGTATATAATGATTCAGGAGTCCATATTAATTGGAGCAAAACAGAAATAATCCAGAGGATGCTAAACAGGATGTAGCAAGATCATATATGCTGGAGAGTCAACGCAGGTAGTCATTTCGGCTCACTATCAAAAAATAATGAATGCTGATTCATTTGCCAGGTAACAGAAACCTCTGCTGGATATGGGAGTATAATCTCTGCCTAGTTTCATAGCTGTACCCTCTTTAATTAGCAGTATGTGTTGGATTAACATTTTAAGAATTCACATAGGAATAATTAATATGCTAATGTTGTTGGTAATAATCTTCATAAAAGCTTTTTAATAAGTTTGGTGGTTTAGCCTGGCCAGAACAATTTAAAAGCTTCAAATAAACACTTGCCTCTCTTCAGGAAGAGGTATCTCTAATACCAGTGCCATAACAAATGGCCCTTTATTAGCACCAACTATAAAATGGGGAAGGAGACAAAATTAGTGAAATCTCAGTAGGACAGCAGCTGCATCTTGTTTTATTGCTGTCTTCTTGGGAGAGCTGCGGAAGAGGAGGAGAGGCAAAACCATACAAAAGATGACAGCCTGCAAGCAGGAGACAGTCATTTCCAGATTCTGCAAAGTCCAAAGGCCTGATGGGCAGAGGCCATTAGCCAGGTGATGCTTTCTGGGAATTGCTCTCACCTGAGGAACTTGGCCTGCAACAGGTACAGCTGTCTCTGGAAGGGAGGTCGCCTCTCCCATGTTGCACTATCTGATTGCAACTCAAAGCCATAGCACTGTACAGTGTATCTGAAGCCTCTCATTCCTTAATTAGGTGTTGCATTTGATGTTTCAGTAGGAACAAAACCTTTCTGTACCTCTTTTCCAGTTACTGGAAACTCAGATAAAGGTAGACACAAACTTCTCTAGTTCAGACCATGGGATCTAAAAATGTCCAGGGGATCTGGAAAATGCAGCTGTTTGAGAAGGACAGAGAAATGCTAAGGACGTAGGGTTACGCTTCCACTGTAGACTTCGAAAGCCTATGAAGAAAAAAAATAGATGCACCTATGAACATGGGCTGGAGAGGGAAGGATGCAGGTGGAGAGAAGAAATCCAACAATATATTCCACTAGGATTTAGTTCCTAGAGCTCACCCAATAGCAAAAAGATGTGTGTGCTAGAAAGAAACAAAATGTTTATTCTCACTATAGGTACTCACCTTGCAACATCCAGTGTAATGCATTTACCCTCTGAGCAGACAGGGGAATGACAAAAGGGACTGTGAGCTGCTGCTGAATAGTTGCTGTTCACTCCTCCAAAGGCTGAGGAGTGTCTCCAGTCTTGTTTTGTAAATCAAAATCAGCCAGGCATAGCCTTGACCACATTTACCCATGTGTCTTTGCTATTCCAGCCAAACCTCTGACCTCCATCAGGGTTACAGAGAGAGGAGGTCTCAAGAGACAAACTGCAGTGACTACAGAAGAAATACACTTGAAATCCATAGAGGAGAAGCTTTGCACCTAGGCAAACCTATTTGCAATGGTACGTTTTGGTTCCGTACTCGATCCAGGTTTATGTTAAAAGTTTACATAGCCAGATGTTGTAAATATAAATCGGTACATTAATGCTCATTTAAGAAAAAATAAACTATCGCAGATATTCCACTAGGAAGACTAGAGTATGTTTTTCAAGATCCCTGAAGCCAGGAATTCTCATCTGCTTCATTTTAGAGGTAACAGATATTTGGTTTTGCTCTGGGAAGCAGAGGCACTAAATCAGAAGGGAGTTAAGGGAGAGTCCATTTTTCAGGGCTCAAGGGGATTCTGCATAAGTTGCATGAAATAAACTCAATTTCAGCACTTTGTAGTGTTGTTTTCTGTTACTTGCTGGCTGTGCCTCACCTTGATTGAGATACAGCTACCTTTGCAAATGGTACTTTGGGTTCTGTGCCAGGGAGCAGTAATGGTAATGACAGGTCTTATTGTAGAGATGCAGTAAGGTTTATCAAAAAGCAAAAGAGGATATCCTAAACCCTTTTTAAGCTGAGTTGTATAAATAGTGGTATAAGGCTGAGTGGTGTAAAGCTTCTAAATGGCTATTTTGCCTTATGACTTTTAATGACAGTGAAGATCAGCAAGGAGGAACAGGCTGATATTCTCCCTACAGCTTGTCCTAGAGTCTGCTACTATGTTAAAACAGTGCAATACAACATCCTACCTGTTTACACTTATGAGTTAGTTTCTTAAACCTAGCTCCAGCTGTCAGAACTACTATGTAAAACCAGCTGTGGTGTGCATTGGGTATACTGGGGCTGACCCATGCCAAACACAGCCATTTCCAGACAGCTCCAATAGACCCACAGCAGGGCACATCTGAGACTATAAACCATGAGTTTATGGTACACGCTTAGGAAAGGGTAAAACTGTTGGATCAGCAAAAGAAGAGAAGAAAAAAAGGGAGGAAGAGCAGCATGAGCAGAAAAGTGAGAGAAAAGGGAGGGGAAAAGGTGATCCAGGTGCTGGAGCAGAGATCCCCTTACATACAAAGGAGAGGACTGCAGTGGAGCAGGTGGATGCTACCTGAAGGAATATCATGCTGGAGCACCTTTACACTGAAGGACTGCAGCCAATGGGAGGACCCACACTGAAGCAGGGGAAAAATGTGAGGATGAAAGAGTGGTGAAGAGCTCTCATGGATAGCCCTCAGTCCCCATTGCCCTGGGCCACTTGAGCATGAGGGGAGGAAGAGGAGCTGAGAGTGAAGTTATACTTGGGAAAAAAGATGTAGTAAGGAGAGTGTTTTTTAGTTTTTTTTTTCTATGTCTTAGTTTCTCGTTACCCAAATCTATTTTGATGGGTGGTAAGCCAGCTAATTTTCTCCAGGTTGGATCTGTTTTACCCACAATGGTAACAGATAAGTGATTTGATAGTCTTTTTTTCTCAAACCATCTCTTTCTTCTTATTTTGTGTCCTCTCCCACCCCACTGAGGAGGAGTGAAAAGCAGCTGGTGGGGGCCTGAGGTCAACTCACCACACCTGAACAATTAAGAAGTTAATCTACTGGCCCTGCCACATGTCTAGTGTCTGATACTGGTTGTCTGCCTGTACTCTATAGTTCTTCCATACTGTATTTTGTGCTAATTTTTCAGTCCTGAGCTAGAAGGAGTTTGAATTTTTCAGGACTGAATGAGGAAACCTAATCCAGTCTGTGTGAGACTAGGGAAGAATTTATGAGCGTGAAACAGCTAAACATGGAACATAATGAGCAGAGAGGAACAGATAAGGTAAGCGAATATTGGCTAGGGAAAAGGATATGTGTGTGGTGGCACAAGAGCAAGTGCCTACTATCAGGTGGTTTCAGAACCGTGTGTCTGCTTTACTGGAGGCATAGTGGAAGTACTATCCACTAATCAAGGCTTATTGACAGTGTCATGTTTTGTGTCTAAATACCTGGTGTAGTGGGGAAATCTATGTGTGTTTTTAAAAAAATATATGGGAAGAAGATTAATTTGGATTCAGCTTATAAGCTTATCTGCTTAGTATTACTATCAAAAATAATTAGAATCACCAAAAATTATTTTTGCGATTCACCACACTGTTTCTACTTACAAACCTGACCAGTTTTTATATAGGTTTTCCTAGGTTTATTTGTTTCACGTGACAGTAAGTTTGCATGTGCTATGGCTATTCCATATTTTTCTGAAAGACTTTCATTATTAGTAATGTTTTCCTGTAAATTATCATCTTTCTATCTGCTAGTTTTTCCAAGTCACTTTCCAATGCAGCATTTATCAGTGTAGCAAATCAAGACACTCCTAAGATAATTATATTAAATATATGGCAGCCCAGCTTTCCTGAGAGGACCTTTTTGAAAACAGTCTGTTGTTGGAAATTTGGAAACAGGTTTTTGTGTATAAACTGCTTGCTACTCTTACATCTCCTCCTGTTTATTTGCTTTTACAAACATTGCTGGAGAGAAAACTGGGAACCATCTCCTATGGCTAGGGAGTTAATTGTGGAAGGTTGTATTTGAGTGAATAGTTGCTCTTTGAGTAGCAATTGTTTGCCAGAATTGATGTCTCATTATCAGCATTTATTTTTATGGTTAAGAAGGCTTTCATCAAGGCCATCTGAATGGATTACAGTATCAAGCAAATTTTGACATGCTGTGGGCAATGTCAGGATGTGTTCATTCAGGAATCAAAGAGGGAGTAGGACAAAGTTTGGATCCATCTTTACCTCAAGGGATGATTAAGTCTGTTATTGGATGAAGAGAGTTTATATATTGAATCTATTTCTATCTATCAAATAAATGCTAAAAGGAGTGAGGCACATCTGCCAGTGTGGGAGCAACAAATGTGATTTCCTCCCTTTTTTTTTCCTAGCACAAGTGCATTATAATTAAAAGTAAGTGGCATATATATTGCAAAACTGACCAGATGGCAAGGCTAGCCAGGTAACTAAGGGAACTGAACCATGCTCAGCATTGTATCCTTCCAAATTCACTTGGCAGATACTGTAAAATACCCTCTCTTTTGAATAATCTAGCATTGTGAAGTGCTTCCACTTCTGAACTGTAAAATGTGAATTTTTCTTTCAACCTACAGCTGTGTGGCTACAAAACATTCACCAAAGTGGGTGATGAGGTGTCACACAGCACAGCTTTTTGCGCTCTTGTTTGGGGATCTCCTATTTAGTATTAGATTTCTGTGCCATGTATCTAATGGGCTTTGTTATGGAGCTGAGATCTACAGAAGTAGCATAGATTGTGTGTTGGCTTTCTTTCACAGGTAGGTTTATGTTTCTTTCACACACGCTGCCTTTCATCCTAACACCTATCACAAATGTAAGCGTATGGATCTCTCAAAACGAAACTTTCAGTAGACTCAGCTTGTTGATGTACAAGGAAGTATAAGTTGAAATGTATTTGGTGAGGGGACACAAAGTCTTGATGAAACTGATGGAGCAAAGCCACTTGGTGTGGGTATTGCTGTTAAGTACTGTGTAGGTGTGTCTAATTCTAGACACTGCATCAAATGGAAAATATTGGGCAAGATGTTTTTATTGTTTCTTTTTGAAATTGATGTATTATCAACAATTATGTCATTTTGGGGCATTTTTATGTATAGCCTTTCCCTGAGAGTCATCTAGCAGACAGACATCTATTAGCAGTTCTCTATAATCTTTCCTCAGACCTTGAAGATGGGTTAAAGGGTGTTCTGAATTCCTACAAACATTACAATGCTGTGAAATGCTGAAGGCAGGAAGAATTTTATGTTGGGCAGGGCTCTGAGCAATCTGATTGATCTGCAGATGTCCCTGTTCATTACAGAGGAGTAGTTGGACTTGATGACCGGCAAAGGTCCCTCCCAGCTTAAAAGATTCTATGGTAACTTTGTGACAGAAGTGTTTCTTTATGCATGTGAACCAAACTGGCACAAAAACGTGAATCCTCTTTCAGTTAAAATACCTGAATAAACAATAGCAGAACTTGATGTCTCACCACACTGGAAGACCAAATCCCACTTCAAATGCTGATGAGGAATCCAGCTGAGTTGCACAGCTCCTTATGATCCAAGGATGCTGACACTTGACATGCCTTCAGATTGGAAGTGGATCAGCCAATGGATGATGACTTATTAGATCACTGTTAGCTAACTGTGAACGTGAGCCCTTTATTTCTCCTAAAAACAGCTCATAGGTTTTTAGGTTGTTCAGGAGCTTCTCTCTGTGCTGGTAAATAACGCTTCACGTATCTTATGTCACTTTCTAATAGTCTGGAAAACCTTTAACATCACAATAAGTGTGCCAGAATGACCACTTTAAATAAACAGCCATTTAGCTTGCTCGCTAAAAGTAATTTGCATCTCAAGAAATAGAAAGTAGGTGTTCACTTCATAGATGAGTTTTTTAAATTAAGCTCTTTATATCATTCTGAGAGTCTAAGAACCAATTTTCTCTTCCTCATTCAAAGTGTAATCAACACCTGCAGGGACAACATTGTGTTATTTGTGTTAGCAGAGATCTGAATGCACCTCCCTTAACTAATGGGCTGGAAGGTTTTATACTGGTATATCAGAATTTGCTATTAGTGGTTATAATGAAGTTAGCAAGGTAATGGATAAAAGAGTCACGGACTTTCCCAAGGCATAGAGCAATCAGAAGTAGAGGACTTTCATTGCCCTTGAAGATGGAGACTTTTGTTTCAACTTGTAGAAACAGTAGTACTTGGTATTAAAATAGAGCACGGAAGGTTTGATTTGTTGCTTCTGACTCAAAATAAGGGATAAAAGTAATTTCAGTTTAAACTTCTGGAAATCAGAGTTGTCTTAGCAAATTATCTGAACTTTTCCTTGCAGTTAGTGAAGAATAACAGGTAGCTTCAGATAAAGGTACCTTGGCTGTGCTGACCAGGGTTTAACCAAAGGCACAGGCTCTGATTTGCACAGCTTATTTTTCTGGGAAGGTGGTCAGAACGCGATCTATGATCAAACCATTCCTTCTTAAGTAGCCTTAGCTCTGTAAGTCCTTTCAGACATGGAAGAGGAGGAGATACGCAAGTAGTCTTTGAAGCACAGATCCAGGTGAGTCTTACTTGCCTTGACTGAGAATGGAGTATTTTGAAAGCTCTTATTATTCTGGATCTTGAAGTAAACTCCCCTTATTTTTTTCCCTCCTCTCCCAGGGTTTCTCTTTCCTATGTCAATAGGAGACTTCTCTATAATGGTGCTTGAAATCCCAGGTATATCTACAATTTATATTCATGTCTATTAAGGATTTAGGCTGCAAAGTAGAACTGAGTTTAAAGGGGTTTCTCATCATTCTGTTAGAAAAAAAGCTGTTACAGTAGGATGCTGAAAAGTGAGATATACTGAAACAAAGACACTGGGAAATAAAAATACATCATCTCCTTATCTGTCTTAACACTCTGTCCTCCTCCTTGAGCAATGAAACGCAATCCTCAGATGTTTCTCCTACCTGCAAAAGCAGAAGAGAAGTAACAGGTAACACCATCATTTAAGGAAGGTGAAAACTGTTTTCCTCTCCCACATTAAAAAAAGAAAGTGGCATTTTCCTTTTTTCAGGCTGTGCCTTTTGTGGCTTGTCTTTTCTCAGACCAAACTACCTTAGATGGTTTCTAAAAAATTCACATAAAGTCACCATGGGAACTGACAGAAGGATAAAAGGAAAATAAAAAAGATCAGAGAGCTGAACAGTGGAGAAAGAAACAGCTTTTCAAGTTCACCCTGTGCTTGAAGGCACTTTGCTTATATCCATGCACTCATACACAGATATACACTCACTCCTGACTACTGAGTTGAGACGTCTGTGGCAAAAGCAAACAGGAAACTTCAGAAAGTTTTGTTATGAAGAGTGCCAACATCGACGCAAATGTCAGTGGGACACTCATGCGAAAAATCAAAACAGAACAGGATCTTGCTGCTTAACGTTTACGACAAAGAGCAGGGCTGGATGGGCTTGTCCTATAACACTTTCTCCCAGAACTGGGTAAGCTTTGAAATGTGAACTACATGCTAGGCGTGCTCATAGCCTGTGCCAGTAGGAGCTGTGTG
This sequence comes from Odontophorus gujanensis, assembly GCA_013399175.1. Lineage (NCBI taxonomy): Eukaryota > Metazoa > Chordata > Aves > Galliformes > Odontophoridae > Odontophorus > Odontophorus gujanensis. The sequence goes on from VXAB01009966.1 coordinate 53,714, forward strand.
GCTTTTCTTCACCCACAGGCTTTGCAAAGATTGTTTCTGGAGTGTTCTCTTGCCTTCATCCTACACATCCTCTACAACCAACAGTGATGGAGACAGGTGATACTGCAGGAACTTCTGTGTCCTCCTGATGATTAGCTTCTTGGTAGCTAATATCAACAAGACTGGCAAATGCCACAGCTGCTTGTTTATCAATCTGCAATTCTCCTGCCCTGCAACAGAGAACTCCATCATATCTAACCAGCAAATTGTTGTAGTCCACGGCACAAATCAAGCTCTTTCTCCATGAGCTGTGTCGCAGCTGATTTCCTTGTCTGTTAGCTGGATGCCTTAAGCATAGGAAACCTGAATGTTGTATTCCTGCACTGAGCAAATGAAACTGCAGATCTGCTCGTCAGAGATTTATGGAGGACAGGGGGTCTAGACCCACACTGGTGCTGGAAAACTTACCAGTTTATAACCACTTTCAGTCTTCTCACTGTTTTTTTTCTCCTTTTGTTTTCATTTATCTGCATGCCAAAGAACTGAAGTGGCTTGCTGCTCTGCTGCCATTGCCAGCTGTTGAAGTATATGTGGAAAGAGAAAAAAAAAAAAAGAAGTTTTGGTGCTTGGGTAGGAAAACATTGTTGGCTGTATTGGATACTGGCAGATGGCAATTTTCCTCTTTCTGTCATCACATAACACATTTTCAGTGAGGTGTCTTAGCCAAAAAATGAAAACAGACCACGTGCTTTAAGTAACCTGAGTTTCTTTTGACCAGACTCGAGCCTCTTTTCTTGTCCTCCATATCTATTCTCATGTTTTCCTAGTCCCATGGGGACTGGGCGAGGTCTTAGCCTCCAGCAAGAACACATTTTCTGTGGACAGTACTGACAACTGCTTGGCAGGTCTGTAACCATGTGTAGGTACCATCTGAATTTTCACAATTTCTCTGTGCTCCTTCCTGTTTCTTTCTCACTTTTGTGAAAAATGTCTTCTTGCAATATTTATGCCTCCAAGGAGGCATTTTTTTCTGTGTCCTGTGCTGAGTCTGAAAATCATAGAATCCTTAAGGTTGGAAAAGATCATCTAGATCATCTTGTCCAGCCATCAACCTGATCTACCTAGTTCCATCACTAGTCCGTGACTCTTAGTGCCACATCCACATGTCTCACATATCTCCAGAGATGGGACTCCATCACCTCCCTGGGCAACCTGTTCCAATGCCTGGCCACCCTCTCTGCGCAGAAATTCTTCCTAATGCCTGATCAAAACCTCCCCTGGTGCAAATTGATGCCATTTCCTCACATCCTATTACTGGTCACCTGAGAGAAGAGAGCAAAAATTTCAAGTTATTAAGTGATTGTATACACGAGGTGGTGTTAAAAGAATGTTATAAATATATAAATATAACATACGACAGTCAAGTGAAGAACCATGACAGTAGAAAGGAGGGAGTTTTCTTTTCTTGTTGTTGATGATGACATCGTTTGTTGTATGACCAGATGATTCTACTCCTGAAAAGATGTGGCCAGTGCGTAGCTTGAACAGTACCTGGTTTATGAGCAGGCACTCAATTTTTTTTATTCTTTCATTATTTTATGGGCTATTTACCAAATTCTGTGCAAGTTCTCTCATGAAAAAATGAGTTATCTTTGCACTGTGGGTCTTCATGTGGCATTTATGGCTACAGTTCTCAGCACTTGACAGATATTATTTTCTCAGTGCTCCTTTGAGTTAGAGAGGAACTATCATCATTTCTATCAAAAGGAACATAGCAGAGGAAATTTGCAGCTGAGAATTTCATGAATGCTGGTGTCCCGCTGCCAGTGCCAGCACTTCTACCTGTGCAAGGTCTCAGTGCAGCAGGAGCAGTGCTTGCTTCCAGCCTTCCATGCTAGACACCAGGGGCTCAAACTCAACACCTTGCCAGTAGCAAGCTATCAGTAAATTGGAGTCACAGAAAAGTATCCCTTGCTTACTTCTTCTGCACAGGCACGGAGAGAAACTGGCCCTTGAAAGGTTCCATTTGGCAATGAGAGCCATGAGATGGACCAGGGGAGAGGGGCCATTCTCTCCTTGCATGGCTGGCTTGGCTGGTTTCCCACAGGCCTTTATTTAATCACGGATAACAAGCTGTAATTTTAAAAGCAGCAGCCCCATAGATAGATCTATCCTGGGTGGGAAATAAAACTGGAGTTCTCAGAAAACCATCAGAAACATGATGGTGACAATTAGCAAGCCAGTTCATTCTCACAAGGTAGGAAAGCATAGCAACCATAAATTTCACCAATGACTTTAATGTCATCGTAGTTAAGATTTAGCATTTCACTTTGAAAACTTATTTTTTTAATGTGCTAGCTGTACTTTTGATGAGAAAACTAATGAGTTCTATTCTTTCATTTTAGATTACCTAGTTCTAGGTGATGTATCATGTCTTAAGTTTTTCATATATGAATAGGAAGATTCAAGACCCTTCCTCTTCCCCTTCACCACTGTTAAGAGACAAAACAAAGTCCTGCCTGCATGCACAACTCACTCAAATCCATGTACTGTGGCATCTGGTCTTAACACAATGCCTTTTCTCTCACGTAGGACCTAAAGTCCTACCTGAAGGAAATGCCTTTCTAGGAAGTTGGAAGGTCACTGCAGCTTTTAGCGTGAGTCACCTTGGATTAGCTCAGCCATAGGGCAGGAGTCCCTCAGCAGGGACTGTGGTGTGGCAGCACCTAATCTGCAGCTGCATTCTTGTGAAACTTGCTGTGCTAGATCAGCCCATGGTGGTCGTGGTGCAGACAAGGAGCTTTGGGATCTGAAGAGCAGCAAAGCTCATAAATCACTTCAAAACAGCGTAATTTTTATTTTCCCCCTTTCTCCCCATTTGGAGCATCTCCTTTTGTCCCTCATCTAAAACTGACTGGAATAAAGAAATTCATTTTGTAAACGCTTTGCCATGTCAGGCTTCAACTATGCTCTAAATTTTATATTCTTTCATGGCCAGATAAAATCAAGCACTTAATTTCAAGTAGTTCCAGTATTTTTGAATGGTATGGCTTCAAAACAATATTTAATTTTTGTGAAACTGAATTATTTTTTTTCCATGAGAAATGTTTTAATTTTTTTCTCTGTTTTGTCCCACTCTATGTGCAGTTCTTTTCCAGTCACCCTGACAACAACAAGGCTAAATGGTGAGTACCAAAAGGCTGCTGCTCTCATACGATGCTATGACAGTCCCCTCAGCTACCTGGAGTGATTGCTGGCATCCTGATTAGTGCCTGATGACCAGATTGTTCTGCATCTGAAGAGATGGGATGAGTGTTTTTCTATGGGTGTCCTGCTTAACAAATGTAATTGCCATTGATGTGTTATTGCTGAAGTGATTTGACTTGTCAAGCTTTCAACTTTGAAATATTTGTATTTTTCTGGGGTTTCAGCTAGATGAATATTGTTTCACTTTCCAGTGTGTGCTTTCTAACCATCCCTTTATGCTTCATTTATTCCACGTGCTGTGGAATGCCAACTTAACGCAAGAAAAATTTGTTGGCAGTTTGTGTTGTATTTCTATATGTAGTATGGATTAATTCTAGGAGAACTGCTCTCAGCTACCTGAGGTGTGGTCAGATGAGTTTCTTTAACCTGTACCAGAACCATAGGCTCAATTAAGGTTGGAAAAGACTTCTAAGATCAAGTCCAACCACCAACCCACCCTCACCATGCCTGCTGACCATGTCCCTCAGCGCCACATCTGCACATTTCTTGAACAGCTCCGGGAATGGTGATTCCACCACCTCCCTGGGCAGCCTGTGCCAGTGTCTCACCACTGTTTCTGAAAACATATTTTTCCTAATACCTAATCTCAATCTTCTCTGGTGCAATTTAAGGCCATTACCTCTCACCCGATCTTTGTTACCTGGGGGAAGAAGCCTAGCCTTTTCTTCTCCAGATCAAACACTCCCAGTATCCAACTATAAGTATACACAGTTTCAAAAGAAAGTGAAATGAAACAGTTGGAGTTCTGCAAAATGAAACAACTACAGAAATGGTAAATATTCATTAGCACTGTATCGTTATTTTGTTTATATCTGCTTAAAATAACAAAGCACTAAACAAGGCTCTCAGAATTGTAAACATAGCACAGTATCAGCAAGATATACAGGATTCTCAACAGCCTCCTAGCTGTAAATGATAAGAAATAGGAGACAAAATGAACTGTAGAGAAATCATTTTGTATTTAATTTTATGCGTCTGTTTAACCCAGCTATTTATTGTTATGAACAATTGATGCTATCAATGTACAGGAATGCAGCCAAACATGCATTTAATAGCAAAAAAAAAAAGTTTGCCTGTTTCTAATCAGGAAACATTATAAATGTTTCTATACTATCAACTCTTTAAACACCTGTTTTTCATTATTAGTATATATGTGCAAACACACATCCTGCTGGTTTGCATTTCACAGCCTTTCGAAAAGGAAGCTGTATTATTCAGCACAGTACTGCAGGTATATTCAGAGAGATGCCATTTCTATAGAAATTTAAGTTGTGTGAGATTTGCAGAGGTGTGAGTCCCTGGGTCCTCTTCTTGAGTCCCAGCCTCTTGGTGCTGGGCCTGTGAGACTGCAAGGGAGGTGGCTTTGGGACAAGCAGGCTTGTGTGGCTGTGGACCATTCTCTATGTAGGTCACAGGACTGACTCCTAGAGCCTCCTGTGGGCCTGGCTGCCCTTCTGCAGCAGCACCGTGGTGTATTTGGGGACGCACTCTATTTAGTGGTAGTACACCGGGAGGGACAACTTCCTCCCTTCTTTTCTTTCTGACTGACCCTAGGTGGTTGACGTCACATTGGCAGCCCTGCATGGTGGTGACTCACTGCATGACAAAGAAGAAGTGCCAGGGACACCTCAGTAGAATGGATTTGGGTCTCCTCCTCGCGCATCTGATGGCTAAACTCAGCAGCGTGTCCTTGTTGGACCGGGTCTTTTTATTAACGATGCTTTTATTTTTAGCGTTGGATCTATGATTAAGTACCAACAAACTCCAACAGCACATGATTAATATCCCAAACAGAGCAGACTGCTATCAAATTATGGATTGCATTTATTTATTGATTTATTTATTTTCTGAAGATCCTGACTTTGTGAGCAAAGCAGCTGCCAGTGCTCCTTCAGACTGCAGAGATCCTTGGCATCCCCAGCCTCACTGAGACAGGCGGAGCAGAGAGCAATGAGTTCTTAAGGGAGGAAATGAAGGATAAAGGACCCTGAGAAGAGTTCAATGACAAAATTGGAAGGAGGGGAAGAAGCTTTTTATGTTTTTGCATGCAGACTTTTTCCACTACTCTCCTAAGGGTCCTAGTAGAGCTTCCATCATATTTACTCACAAAATTGAGCAAGGGCACATTTTTGTACATATACTAGAACAGAGCAGAGGTCTGATAAAGCATTAGTTTTCTCTTCTATTTGAAATGTAAAAAATTTTGCTAGCTCTCTCTTTGGTAATTCATTCTCTTAAACAAATCAACTTGCTGTTGCATGATTTATAAAACCCAACCTATCTTCCAGGTGTTTCTTGCTTATGGTGATACAAATGCAAGTGTTACAGCAGAATGTGGTGCCAGCCAACCCTGCTGTACTGGAAAAGGGGCTTGGGTGCCTTCCCCCAGAAATTATCTCAGAGGTGACCAGCTCAGGTTAGTTTATTGAGTTTTTTACAACCAAATTGAAAGACCAAGAGCTGTGGCTATTCACACTAGAGCCTTTCATGTTGGATTGCATGTTTATGAAACATTTTTTCTCAGAAAGAGCAGTGAGGCAGTGGCACAGGCTGCTCACAGAGGTGATGGAGTCACTGTCCCTAGAGGTGTTCGAGAACCGTGTGGATGTAGCACTGAGGGACATTGTTAGTGGGCACGGTGGGGACGGGTTGGTGGTTGGACTCAATGACCTTAGAGGTCCTTTCCAATCTTAATCATTCTGTGATTCTGTGTGTTCCCAGAATACAGTTACTCGAACCCAAGCTCACTGGGGAAAATTGAGCCTGAAGGTGAGATGTTTGGCATGACTTTCTAATTCCACAAAAAAAATGTTTGTTGTGTTGCACATTTACCAAAGAAGCAAAATTTGAGGGTTTGAAAATTTTCCATTATGATTTTATTTCCATTCTTCTCATTTGCCTCATAATCATGAGAGTATCTTTATTTATTTATATACTCACTTAAATATGTACAAAACAAACAAGTAAATATGTCTAGCATCATTTCTGTCGTATCAGTTGTCTCTTCTATTTTCTGTGAAAACAGTAAACACAAGCTGACACAGCATTAATAAGCTACCTCCAGTGTAATTAATATAAAGAGCAGGCATGCTTCCCTAAGGAGCACCAAATTCATTCAATTTCTGTTTATCGCAGCAGGTTACTAGTAAACAAATCTGTGTGTATTTTGCTCCTTGTGACCTGTGTAGTGATATTGCAGGAGCAGGACTCACGCTTGCTAAGGCTCGCTGCCATAGCTACCACACTACCTGTTCTCCCAGTAAAGACCATGATCTCTCTTTTGCCTCTGCAGGGGGAAGACAATGTGTTGTGGGCATAAAGGAACTAAGTCTCAATATCTCTGATCAACACGACTGAAAGTATTGACATCATGTTAATATGACAGTTCATTTTAAGAAATCAGAATGATATTAAGATGCTTTACTCTATGCTTGGCAATAGCATTTAGGTTTGACACCCAAGAGTGCCTAAGCTAACCTCACTATTCAGCAAGGCCATAGAATCATAGAATGGCTAGGTTTGGAAGGGATCTTTAGGATCACCCAGTTCCAAACCCCCTGCCAAAGGCAGGGTTGCCACCCACTAGATCAGGCTGCCCAGGGCTCTAGCCAAGCTGCCCTTGAATGACTCCAGGTTTGGGGCATCCACAACAAAGATGAGGAGATCTACCTGCGCCTTACTGTCCTGATGTAGACCTCTATTAGCAGCTAGTGGAACCAGCCTGCCTGCCTTAAAGAGTTAAGAGAAAATTTAATGGAAAAGGAGTGGTTCTTATCTGGACACAGAAGGATGGTGCTGCTTATAAACACTGAGGCAGACAGAGAAAGTTCAACAGCAATACATTAAAGGAAAAATTAAATGCAGACTGCCTAGACAGATTTTTTTTTTATATCAAAACATCGCTTTTATCAAAAATATTGATCTGTCTGCCAGGAACCCTAGAGATATTCTAAATATAATTGTAAATATATTATACTGAGATAGTGTCTGGTGTTTCCAAAAAGCCATTCAGGACATAGAGCGAGTGTCTTGCTGGGTTTCTCTGAGGTGGCTGTGGCTAAAAGATGCTCAAAACTCTTAAGTGCTGTTCTACACTGAAGAGAACCACTCTTGGCTTGACTGGGGAGGTAATTGGTTCAGCATAAGTAATTTCATTCTACAAAATCATCAAGGTGATCGGCTCGAGAAGTTGATGATCTTCATCCAGGTATTTCATTCAGGCTCTGCTATGTTGGTGTTGCTAGTGTTAGTAATTAATGAATATAATTTTAATCCTGCACTATGATCCTTTTCAGAACTCTCAAAGTGACTGTGAGTTGCTGGTTACTCATAGGCTTAGTTCTGCATTTGCCTCCCATCTGTAATCAGGAAATATCTTCCCTAGAAATACTAGTGTAGCACAACTGAAGCAGAGCTGTGACACCTTGAGCAAGCACTGTGTGTCTGCTTGTTTTGCTGCATGCTGCAACCACAGCTAGCTTACATCATGTCTATCAATCTACCAGGAAAACAGTCACAAGCTGGAAGGCTACAAAACAGCCTGTGGTAGATGGCTAAATTTCTGTCTTACCAACCTGTCACATGCTTGCAGGTGTATTTCTGATATGTATTCCATCCAGTGTCTCAGACATGATTCATTAAGGTTAACGATTCTTCTGTCTGCACACATCAGTCATTCTAAGCTGCATACTTCAACCACAATGTATTTAAGGACTTGTCATTAATTAAATGCAGTTTGTACAGAGATTTGTAAATGTGAGGGCTATCTGAGGGCTAAGGATTAATAATTGTCATATCCTCAAGAAAATTACAGAAGTGCATCCACATTTTCCCCCGTCTGTTATCCTGGAAGGAATGCAATCTCTCTATCAAATGTAGTCTGCAGGGAGATGGGTGCAAATCCTCAGACACCTGTGTTTAGTATTAGACGCACGCTGAGCTACAGAGGTCTGAGTGTTACATAATCCTCCTTCTGATGCCCCCTATTTGTGTGTGCATGCTTAACAACAACGTGCATGACTGTAGGAGATGGGACCTTCCTCTCAACTTTCTGGAAATATCAAGTACCCATCTTCACGGGTTCTGTGTTTTCTGTGCTGTCTTTGGGATGTGGATGTAATTTTGCTACATTTTGCTAAGGGTCAACATGGGGCAATTCTGCTGCTCCACCTACAAATACGCAGCCAGTCTGAACTTTACAGCTCACTCAGACAAGGTATTGCATCCACTTGCCAGTGAGAGAAACGAAAACTTTGTAAGTGTGAGACAGAGGACTTCTTCCTCAGGGGTGAAGTAGTGTTGGAGAAGAGAACGCATCAGGAACTTATTGTTAGACAATTTATGTGCCTAAGATCCCAAGACATGCTGGTGAGGATTTGCTGATATACAGAGACCGTTGGCTTCAGTAACATTTGAGGATAAGCACCACACTGTATTCAAAACTGATTTCTGCAGAGATTTTGTCTCACCAGGCATGCCAGCAAGGCTGGACAAGTCAGAGCTCCACAGATTTTACTTACTTATCACTGACTTCTGCAGAAGGTGAGTAGTGTGTGTATTTTCTAACAGTGCAACACTTAGAAACTTTGCTGTTGAAAGTATATTAAGAAGAGTACTTCAACTTGGAAGCTTTTAAACTTGGCGTGGGTTGGCAGAATAGGCTCATTTTCACTCGTGTTGCTGGCCATAGTGTCCACCGGAGTGGGAACGCCTCAACAGATTTAGTTCAGGGAAGCCTTTTCCACATGGAAGTCCTTGATGGGAGAAAAGTTTGCAAAAGGATAACCAGCAGAAAGAACTAAGAAAGTGAGGTGTTTTCACCAGAATTTGTAGTGATTTGTAGTGATTCTTTACTTGCCCTTTTTTTCCTGTACCTTCCTCATCATACCCCAAGATATGATACGTTAGGGTATGTTCTGACGGGGGATAAATGGAGTGAAGTTTCCCCCCAACTTCAAGAGAGCTTGCAGAAGCTTTGCCTCTATTTCCACAACAAATATCTCCCCTGTACCATATTGCTGATCTCTAATGGCCATCAAAGTCTTGCTCAAACAAAGATATACAGTAGACCAGTAAATATCATCATCCATTAGTAAGCACAAGATGAATAACTGATTAAAAAAAAAGTCAATTAATAAATTAATGTTGTTTCCAGGGTGCATGAAAGCATCTTGATCATAAGATTATTAAATATTAAACTGTGGCATTTGCTATGTCTGCACACATCAGGTATGTGCCTATGTTGCAATTAAGGACTAGCAGATCCCATTTTTAGGCATGGAAAATTTTACCTTCCTTTCATGAGTATGCCATGAATCATAACATTTCTTTGATTACATTTCCTGCACTACTAGGACTTCAACAAAAACTTTTGTTTTATTGTTCAGCTTCAAAATCAGTATCTTCTTTGTTTGCAGAAATAACAGCCCTTAGTTAATTCAATCAAAGCCATAGACCTGAAAATATAAGTATCCTCATACCATTAAAAAGAAAGCAAATTGTTATTTTGGGTAACCCACTACAAATCCTTCCATAAGAATAAAATATTGTTACTGGGTTTTCTACTGATTTTTGTACATTTGAATGTCATTCTGGCACTGATGAAGCAGTACGTTGACAGAATACACAGACCCTTAATGAAAACATAAAGATCCCATACATCTTGCAAAACAATCTTCACATATATTTGGCTCTATATTGTTGCAGGTAAAACCTTTACCTGAGAGGGAGCAGATGAGGAAACAGCACCGAATTACAATTGCTGCCATAGAGGAAGTATTTAAACTGGAGACTGTGAGTGAAAGAGATTTGACAGAAAGGAAAGATGAGTTATAGATCTCATGTCAGGAAAGAAGAAATACACAGTAAACAACTTCTTGAGGATACCAAAATGTAATAAGCAATTTTTAATATGGTTTGTTTGTACGTATTTCATCTTTTTTTATTACAATTTTGGTTATGATTTAGCTTCCAGGCCATTCCCTCCATAAAATCCAGACAAACTGCTTCATGCTGCTATTTATAATAAATGACTGGAAAAGAAAGGACCTCAGTGAACAAGTTTTTATAGTTTAAAAATATTTTTTGGTGGATGATATTTGTTTGGCTTGTCACTACTCACCATTTCTCAAGGCCCCAGGAACTTAACGCTTTTTCAGATATTACTTTTTACTTTTGACAGTACTTTTATTTGCACAGAAGATACAGCTGTTTGCAGGAGTGGGCATAGAACAGGTGCTATGAACCAAAATTCTTCAAAAACAGGAAATAAATTAGTCCAAGTGCTCAAAAGAGATGGAAATTTAATCCCAACCTTTATAAGTATGTGCTATGATACCTCAGTGCATTTGCATTATGGGATAAGATTTCTCTCTTTTTTGCTTCCTTTTCCCTGCCCCTCCTAACACATCTATTTTTGTGGGACCTGTCTATCTGCAAGAATATTTTCAGACCTTGCCATTTGCATTGGTCAGTGTGCTGATTTGAATGAACTGGTGATGAATCCCATCCAACCTTCACCTGATTTCCGTGTACTGCCCTGCTCTTGTCTGACACCAAGGACCATCTGTCCTCAGCTGCCATCCACTTCCTGATGCTCCTCTCCAGCAGTAACATTTTTCTCATCTCTGTGTTATTGTTCCTGTCCTGGGATTCTGTTCCTTCTGCTCATTTCTTCCTGCACCTCTTCTACTTGTCAAAATCCTTCATCTTCCTGGGTGACTCCTGATCTTCCTTTCCCACCAGTCTCAGCTTCTCCTCCCACCCTTGTGGCTAGTCAGGGCAGGTAGTCCCACAGTTTCTGTCTTGTTCAAATTCTGTAAGTCCAGCCCTTGTTTCACCCCTGCTTAAAGCAGGGCAAGGGATATATGGAGATCTTGGAGTTCGCCTGGAACCATGGAGGAAATACTGGAAAGTGAGCTTTTATAATAGCACTTGTGGAAAAGCCTTTTTAACCAGGGATGAACGAGCATTCATATATTCATAAATCGTTTTCTTTAAATATTTTACCATGATTTTTTATTAACTGTTTTTTTGCTGTATTGGAGTAGTGTCACAAAACTATATGTGTGTTCACTGGTTGCTCAGAAGTGAATATTTTTGAAAGAATTTGAAATGCAAGGTGAGGCCTTATGTAAATACCTGCATGTGCTTAGGTTGGTCCTCATCTGTTCTTTTAAAGAAGAGTTCTGTGATTTTGATGTAAGTTTTTATGATTCACTCACTGGCTCTTTTATTTATTCATGTAGTTTTATTCTGCTCCCTTAAGCTATCACAAATATTGTATATGATGGTACTTAATTGCTTTCAGCCACCAGAAATGCTGATTGAAAATTAAAATGTTCCCATTCATTCATTTCTTTCTAGAGATATGCACACTGAAGATTAATAGATTCGTTCTTACTACCTACATGGAAAAAAAAAAAAACCCTCAGTAGCATGGTAAAATGCTTAAATTAATAGTTCTACAACTAGAAGTCCTACCTGCAGCTAGTTGGGGTTTTAATGAATATTCCACTTTAGTCTTGACCAGCTCACTAAAAGCCTTAGTATTTGAACTTAATCTTCATTATTTGGTTAATGAACTAAAGAAAAAAAGATCAAGATCAACACATATTAACTTTCAGTGAAGATGTACTGAAGTCCATTGAGGTAAGGTAAATCCATTAAGCAAGAGGGAAATTACCTTGTAAGGCCACCATGCCGGTGAAGCTCACTCCCGCATTTCCCTGGGAAAGGAATAGCAGAGGCAGAATGAGGAATCATTTATGCCCGAATTAAAATGAAATGAAGATAACACGGCAGGTTCTCCCAGGCAGATGGCAAAACAAGGGCTGGGTTTGATATGTTATGTATGAGACAATTGTGTATGCCACCCTTACTGTGGAATGAAATTTGTTCCCAGATGTTGCACGCTCCAGGTATTTCACCACTTTACTACCTTGCATTCTGCAGGACAATTATGTCCTGTCTCTTTGTGCCCATCAGGGATATTGGCGCACAAATGGGAATGAAGGAAGTGCACCCAGTTACATCAGATTAGTCGTTAACAGTCTTATACAAGCAGAGTTTATACCAGCAATACAATTCTCGTAATTGAAATTGATTAATGTGTGTGAAATGCTTTCTTTTGCTGCACTAGATTTGCCTGCTGGCCACAGGCGAAGAAAAACAGGAAAGGAAACCTCCTTGGACTTACAAGATCAGAACAGAGAACAATGCAAAAAACTGAATATGTTTCCAGATCTTTATGATTTGCTGCCAGCTCTGGCATTGGTACCAAGTCATGCAGCATGTAGAAGCAAAGGCAGGTAAGATAACTCAAATACAAGTTAGAAATGGTTTTAGCACCTTTGTCTGGAATTACACCAAACCTTGCAAACAGAGCGCAAAATAGATTTGCAAATGTTAAATATTTTAGAATTCAGCACATCTTTCTTCTCTATACATGCGTGCATCACAGCTGTGAAAAAGTGACGTTAGTCATAAGTTCAAGCCTCATGCCCAGCATTTCCCAACTGGCAAGTTTTTAATTACATTAACATTCACATTTACTTGCTTCCTTGTTCCTCAAATGAAGATTAATTTTCTCTACGACAGAATTCTGAATGTCACAGGATTTCTGCTGTCATCATTCACAATATTTGCCAGGGAGTAAATAGTGAGAGCTATTCCAGCTGTTGTGAGGAAGTCTGAAGGTTGATGACAAACAAGTGCATGATCTTTCAGAATCTCTTGAGAATAAATACGCAGTGCTCACCCACTGTCTTGATACAGATAAACCTTTGCTTAAATTTTGAAGTAACAGTGTGATTTCCAAAATCTGAAAAGTTTGTTTTGTCCCTTTGTAGTGTCTTCATGAGTAGAAAGGCTTGTGGTGTACTGGAAGATAGAGAAAGTAAATCACTGTAAAGTGAAATAAGAACAGCAGGAAAAGTTCTGAGTAAGAATTATGCTCTGTGGTATAATTTGGACAGAGGGGATTCATAATTTACATTAGCAATAAGATAAAGGACTTAAAATGCTGTAGGTACTTTATTAATGCAGCTATTAATTAATTTTTTACTATGTATATGAGAAAAGATGGATTATCTCACAAGTATCCTTTCCTAAAGACTTTGCAGTAATTGGATGATGAACGAGGCAGTGGTTGCAACAGCAGGTAGGAATAAGACAAATGTTGTTGTGCAGAAGGAAATAATGAATGCCTTAGATTGAGAAACAGCATCAGAGACTGTGTATTGCTGCTGTGGTTTCCAAGCTTTGCATGCAACTGCAGCTGCTCTCTTGTTTCTCTTTTGTTGTAGAAAATGTATTGCAAGCTGACTCAGTGAGCTCTTGAAGTTCAAATGGCAGCAGAGCAGGCCAGGTAGCAGAATGTTCAGTAGCTATAACATGCGCTGATGCACAATGAGAATCTGAGTGATATTTCAACCACTGGTGGTAGCATCTCAAATACCAAATCTCTTCATCATGAGGGGAGAGCTGAAGAGGCTGTCTTATGCTGATGTCTGGGATATGCTGCCAGTGATGAGTCCAAACTTAGTGTCTACGGCCCCGTGGCTTCTCAGCTGTTCCTGTGGGACAGTAACTCATGGCTGCATGCTCCCTGTGTGTGACCCTTTGCTAAAATTAAACTCCCACAAGTGCTTTGTCCTCTGGGTGTGGATGCAAGGCAGGGACACAAAGAAAGATGGAAAACACAGTACTGAGGACATGGAGAGATATGGCTCTGGTCTGGTGTTTTGCAGAAGAAAGTCAGAAACTGGATACGTTCCCAGATCAGTACTTGGGAAGGAGACAGCTTAATTTATTTCTTATAATAATTTAGCATCAGACTTCCCTTCCAGTACTTGAGGGGAACTTATAAACAGAAAGGAGACATTGTCTGATTGTGACAGGACAAGGGGCAATGGCTTTTAACAAAGCGGGAAGATTTATGTCAGATGTTAGATGGAAATTCTTTGAGAGTGGTGAGGCACTGGCACAGCTGCTCAGAGAAGCCGTGGGTGCCCCATCTCTGGAGGTGCTCAAGGCCATGTTGGATGGGGCCCTGGGTAGCCTGAGCTTGTGGGGGGCAGCCCTGTCCATGGCAGGGGGTTGAAGCTAGGTGGGTTTTAATGTCCCTTCCAACCAAAACTATTCTATGATTTTGTAATTCTATTATGATTTTTATAATTCTGTGATCCTATAACGATTCTAAGCATAGCCTGAATTGTAACTCTTATTCTTCCTGTGGTGAAACTTTCACAGGCAAAATCACAAGGTGTTTGAGTTTCTGATACCCAGCTAGTCGGCTCTCATTTATTTACAGTAGCCAGGTTCAGTGCATGCCTGCTGCCATTGCATCCCTGCCTTTTCACTAAAACCAGTTCTGCCCTTTCAGAGCCCTCTACAAAGTGCAGAAGTGCTTGCTGCTCAAAGGAGATTTGTTCTGCTCTTGCAGCATCTCCTCCCTTCTGTGTTATCATCAGTTTGAAAGCTTTCAGGAAGATGTGATCCTCTTCGGAGTGCTGTCCTTCAGCCACCCCTCAGCAGGCAGCCTGGCTGCTGCTCTGCGCCCATCAGCAGTTGTGCCAGCCTGTGATTTGCTTCCTTTTGACCTGTGGCAAGGCAGGCACAGGGACCTGAAACCATAGAACAGGGAATACTGCATCAAATTTAGCAGCAACACAATCTTCAGTCAGCTTAAAATGATATTGAAATGGCACCCTCCAAACCAACGTGATGCTGCTGTGACTCCAGAGGCACTTGGCTGAACTGGGCCATTTAAGCTGTGACCTTGTTAGCGGGGGTCACCTCTTAAAAGTATAAACTTCATTTTTTCACTCGCACATTACTGGTAGCATGCTGGTTTATGACTATTTCACCAATTGTCTTCCACCAAGTACATTCTGCTTCACACCTCACCCAAACATCAATACTCTTTTGCTGTCGCAGCACTGCTGTCCCTGTTGCTGCTGAGCATGTTAATGCTAATGGGGCTCACCACAGACCTGTCTAAAATGAAGCAATTCCCATACACAGAGAGACTGCTAGGAGTGCCTGGATCAGAGCTGGTGATCAAAGTCTGCTGCTGTACCAAGATTGCACTGTGCTGGAGGCAATCTCAGCTGCGGGCTGAAGATCACTTTTTGCTGCTTGCAGGGGTAGGAGGAGGGGGATTTCTAGGGAAGCTGTATCTTTTGAACAGTGGGACAGAACCAAGAGAGGCTGTAGAAAGGCCATAAAAATAACATCTTTATCAAGCAGTGCAGAAGTAATAGATAACTTACAAGAAGAACAATGAAACAGTTTTAGGAGACTCAGTTTTCAATTTGATTGTGTCTATAATAAATCTGTTGGGGTGCATGACTGACAAACTGGTCTGCACTACGACTTGCTGGCATGGCTTAACTGTTTGATCTGGGCCTAGGTCACCTGTTTTCAAAATTATCACATACAAACTGACTTGGAAGCACGTGGCAGGCACTGCATAGTGACAGTTGTATGACACAGCATCTATGTAACTCAGGATACCCCCTGTACCCGAAACCCCAACCTGGCACCGTTTGTCCTCATTTAGCAGAAACCAACACAATCTGAGACAGATTTGCCTAGGATCTTCTACAGTTTCTCAGAAACATACTCATCCCATCCCCGAAGCCTGCTTAGAGGAAATAAGTTTACCTAAAATGTATGCTAAGAATTTCCAAAATGAAGATGGATTCTAAAATGCGAAGTGAAACAAATTGGGAAAGATGGTTGGAGTCTCTTTTTCAGGACATTTGAGATTCAAATAGATGCCTGTTGAGGCCTGCAGAGGTAGCACACTAAGCTGAAGCCCACAGAAATAGATTACAAGCTATTTATTTCTTCCTTGATGTATGATCAGTTTCTTTAAAATCCCTATACTTCAAAAAATTCTTGCCCACTCCTAATATCTACAGATGCTTCTATAAAAGTGAATATAGCTCTAAGGCAAGGGAGAAGACTTTTTCTGTAAACAGATTCCTTCTCATAAAGTGATTTGGATGAGCTGAGTGAATTTTGAAACCAGACCCATTGCTGGGAAATAGTTGAGCGTTCAGAATAGTGAAATGTTTCTGAAATCTTCCCAACCAACTCTGTTTACAAGAGCAATCATATTATTTATTGTTTTACTGTCTACATTTTAAACAACAAAAAAATAGTACAGCTTTTTTTCCTTCGCAAAAGGCCCAATGCTATGTTACAAGCGATAATTACTCAAATGGAACCTTGATAACAAATACAAGTATAAAGCCATTTAAAATGATTTTTGTTACACTTGGTTGTATTGGTTTGTTTCATTTTCTTTATTGGTTTACAGCATTCATCTTAATTTCTCTCTCTTTCTTCAGTAAATGTGACATGAAAGGTTCTCCTCCCCTACCACTACATCATTAGCATCCTACCAAAAACCCTCAAGTGCATGCTCTGCTCCCACAGTAATGTCTGGTGACAGATAATAGCAATGAGCAGTTAGTAATCATTCTAATTGTGGTTTGGAAAAGTGACTGCTGAGCCAAGCCATGTGGCCCAAAGCTGCAGACGTACAGATTTCTTTACCTCCAACAGCTGGGGAGCACTGAGTGGTGCTGTAGGGAGCAGTAAGTGGTGAGTCAGTTCTCAGCTACCAGCAAAAGCCCAGAATTGTTGGCATTACTATGTTGAATCCTACTCCTAGTTACAGAGAAGACAAGTTAATAGAGCATTCTTGCTTGAAAAACCTCTTATTTAGCATTTGTCATCAAAGGAGGTTCGTAACATGTTTGTAACAAGGTCCAGTTCTTGATAGTGTTGATACAAGAACTGATGTCAGCCGGTAAATAAGGGATGAGGTTTCTTTTCCATGCTGAAAGGATATCTCAAGCTAACTTGTTTTCATTTATTTGTGTGAAGAAAGGTGGGACACAATTTTTGCTGAAGCAGCTTTGCCATTTCCAATACATACATTCTGGGAATTTTTCTTTGAAAACCTCTGTCATTTTAGCACTCGAGTTTGTTGAGTTCATTTTGTGTGAAAGGCTTTATAATGCTCAACTGGCAAAGGACTCAAGAACAACTGCCCTTAACAAGATGGTTTGATGGAGAAGAAACCAACATGATTAGGAAGTACCAGAAATTGAGTCATATAAAGCTTTGGTTAGAGGGTGACCTTGTGCCATACAGCATGACTTCACTTCTTGGCTAACGCTCCAGCTTTACTTCACTCTTTAAATATTGCTAAGCTGCAATGACTGGTGTCCGGCTTTCTCACAGTATTGCTCTCACTGGCACCATGTACAGGTTCCCTTCCTAACTCACCTCACTGTGGTGCCCTTTGTTAGGTGACTTTCTAAATTCACCTTTCCTAGGAACAAATGTGGTACTTGAGAGGGAATTGATGGAAGAGGTCTAATGTTGCCCCTCAGAATAGTGTTGTAGAGAGAACATCTCACAGAGATGTCTTTGTACTCTCAGTACAACGAGAAGGACAAAAAAGCTGTCATTACCTAGAGAGACAAAGGTGTTAAATAATACACTGCTCCTGGAGTACAAAGGTGTTTCTATTATTTTAGTTTGTATTTCCGAGCTCAGTATATATTTTTTGGTGTAAAGTCTAACTTCTTTCAAAAGGAGGTTGGTGCTTCTTTCCGTCACAGGGAACATCCGCATTTTGTGGTGCTGAGGCTTTGTGCCACCGAAGTGCATAATCAGACTGCTAAGGATTGCAGCCTGCTGGAAAAGACAGCCTGCAGCGTAGGTAGGAAAGGGACATGGAGAGGAGAATTTGGAAACAGACACAGTGAGGAGTTTAATTCCAAAATCTCACCACAGAAAGTGATCCCATACTCCACAGCTCAAGAAGAATCTGCGCAGAACAGAGGAGACACAAAATCAGTTGTCAGTAAAGAGTTACCTGTGGGGCTATATTTTAACTTGATTTCTGAGATAATTGCAAAACTAAGAGTGTCTATTTTTAATATTCTTCCTCCCACCAAAGAAATCTCTCAAGAATGGGAAGTAGCACCTGTTTATAGGCAAAATTAGTGTTGATTGCAGTAATGCTGCATGGCAAACTGGTACATGATGCCTACTCAGGTCTCAAAAATTGACAGCTATTTGTAACTCAGTGGCCTCTGAAGGTCTCTGAAGTGTCACCCAGCATTACAGTTGGAGTATCTAAAGGCTCTTAAATTTCTTGCTGTGATGGAGAAAAGGCAGTCCATTATTCTCTACTATCTATGACTTATAACATGTCAGACAATATTATGGGATTTTTATTATGAAGACTTAATTCTGGGTCAATCAAGCAATATTATGCTGCATTGGAAGCCAGCATGTAGAAGTGTGTACAAGATTTAGGTAAAGGAGAACAAATGGCCATACGCAAGCAAAACTGAAAGATCAGAGGGGCATACAGAAGCAAGATGAAACACATACAGCTGTCATAGCTAGGAATCCACCGGTCTTCCAAAACTCAGAAAAGAGAATGTCCTGCTGTCCACCTCTATGTGTCACATCAAATCTTGAGGCCAAAAATCCAGCAGTGGATGCTCCTGGTCTCTACATTATGCACATCGCTCAGTCAGTCCTTAACAAGACAACTTCCATGACTTACTTCACTGTGCTTCTACTGCTATCACAGACCCATATTGTCCATGTAGGCTGAGTGGGTTTGCTGGTGCTACCAGTGAGCTCTGGACAGCAAACATATGCCTGAGGAAAGCACTGTGAGATAGGACAGACCATCCAGCCAAACAAGAATGCTGTGCTGCTCTGGGAAGGACCCTACAGCCCTACAGTAACATATGCCCATCTTCAAGTTATGTTGCTCATTTATTCTGTGTTAAGCTATGAAGGTAGTGCTGTTATCCATAACTAGCTGAGAATTACCATACAGATAACCTCTGACTTCAGATCGCATAGCAACAGAGTGGGAGGCAAGATGTTGCTGCACGGAGGAAGGAAGGCAGAAGAGAGGGACTGTGGCAATGCCTTCCTTACCATCGCTGCTGTAGGGGGCTTCCTTTTCCTACATGGGCACAGTAATCTGCATGAATCTGCACTCTCTAATGGGAAAATTAAATAAAGGGAATGAGCACTCCCAGACTGCAGAGTGTGGCAGTGCTGTGAAGCCATCTGAAGAGATGATCCTTGAACACCTCCTGAAGAAAGGCAGAGACAGTGGCAGAGAGAGGGGGCACTTGGAGCCTCCAGGGAACGTGGCAAATCTCACAACACATGTATCATGCTCTCTTGACCTCAGAGCATTATGATTCCTCCAGGACAGGCTGCAGAGGTCTCAGTTACCCTAGTCACATTCCACTGGTGAGCAGGGTCTGTGGGGTTTCAGAGCAATCTCCTCTCACCAGTGGGGAGGTCAAAAACTTTCTCAGCATGAAGTTGCTTCTCTGTGAGCTCTGCTTTCTGTCTCTTAGTCAGCAGTACTGAAAATGCTGTGTCTTTTGTCACAGAGACTTGAAAGGAAGGTTGGCAATCCAAGATTCACAGCAGCAAGCTGCTGCAGCACAAATTCCTCTTTGCTTCCTTCTGAAGTGGAGAGCTGATGGGAGCTGGGTTTTGACCTGTTTGCTGCACCAGGGACAGGCTTCAGCTCTGCCGTGTTGGCACTGTATCCTCTTCTTCTGCAAGACATTTCTTAGCATCAAAGTGCCCACTGTGCCCTCTGCATGAAGCAGGTAGGATCTCTTTCTCCAAGCTACAAGTCCCAGAGACGCTCTTTCAATGGCTCTGCATAAATCTCACAACATTAGAGGGAAAATGCAACCTGCAGTTTGTATCACATAGGACAATCTGTAGCTGGATTGCTACAGATGATGCCTCCATCTGGGATGTGGGCAGAGGGCAGCTCGGATGAACTGGGTTCCCTTCGTCCTGGAAGTGGCTGAGTAGTGGCTGCTCATCTCTAGCTGCTGTGGTGCAGAGGAAGAGTCCTTTCACCACCTGAAGAGCATTTGTGAGTACATCTCTTGCTGCCTGGCTCCTTTGAAGGAGAGACCAGTGGCCCCTCACTACAAGAAAGACACTGAAGCCCTGGAGTATGTTCAGAGAAGGGCAACAAGGCTATGAAGGTTCTGGAGCACAGGTCTTATGTGGAGTGGCTGAGGGAACTGTAATTATTCAGTCTGGAGAAGAGGACACTCAGACCTCATAGCCTTCTGAAAAGATGTTGTGGGAGGTATGAGTTTCAGGTATCAGATAGTATGAGAGCTAATGGCCCTCAGCTGTGCCAGGGGAAGTTCATGTCAGGGATTAGGAAACATTTTTTCTCAAAAAGAGTGGTGAGGCACTGGCATAGTACCTTAAACATCTGGAGGTATTTAAAGAAAGTGTTGATGTGGCACTGAGAGACATGGTTAGTGGGCATAGGTTGGTGGTTGGACTCAATTATCTTAGTAGTCTTTTCCAACCTCAATGATTTTATGATTCTATACTATATGTAATAGTCCAGCAAGCCCATATCTCCTCTGGAACCAAAGGACCCTTCTCAGCTACTGGATGTCAGCAGGCTTCAGCAGACAGCCTGGCTGAGAGAAGCACCTGGTAGCATGAGGTGATGCTCAGTGTGTGAGCAATTCCTCTTGCCAAACAGGGTGGAAGCAAGCACCTTCAGGAAGCAAACTATGCTTTCAGTAGTGTGTGCTTGCGTGCAGCTGCAGTGTAAGTGTTGGAGCCTACATCTGCTGTCGTGTGTTGGAGAGAAGGAAAAACCATTGTTCTTTTTTGGATAAGTGTGCATGAAACTGGACTTTTAAGTGAAATGTATCCATATATGTAAGCAGCAACCTGTGTGCTCAGGAACTAAAATGTGCCCTATGTGCATATCCTAAAACAAGTGAATACTCCTTCCAGTACTTTCTATATGCACATAATCAGGTATTCCTCATTTTCTGTTATGAGATTTCCCTGGATTAATTTTCTCCTTGCTGCTGAAACCTATTAAAAGCAAATGATGGTGCAAGCAGTTAGAACTTATAGGTGTAATGTTCAGTTGTTTTCATAATCAAAGGAAAATATAATCTGATGGATCACCTAATAGAAAAACAAAAATCTGTGCACGGTCTCCAGCAGTATTTGCTTAGTGAATTTAAGATGGCATTGGTAACAATAGTTCTCATTGCTGATACATTATAACATAAGGGGAACTATATTATGCACACGATAATTCTGATGTGTGCCTTTTAATACATTTTTACTGTTGAAATGTAAATTTGATGTCTTTAAATGAGTGCACTTTTCATTTGTATGTAGAAAAGTGGAAAGAAGAAAGAGGAGAAGGCTTGGAAAAAAAAAAAAAAAGAAAGAACATTATTAGAAATTAAAAGGAGAATAAAGGGACTCCTTATGACCTGAAACATTTGGGTCATCCTTCACTTTCACTCACCACACATATCTATGCATAAGCAACAGAGGTTCTGAGATCTCGTTACAAATACGTGTCAGTGAGAACACATTCAGCTGCCATTGCTTTTTGGAAGGTTCTTACAAATTTTTTGTCAGCAGTATTATCCATTTTTTGCATTCCTGCAGAGCTGGAGCCCTCATGTGAGTGTATGCACTGCACCCATGGACATTTACATGCATGAGGTAGCTGCTGCTAATGTATTCCTTTGGACTGATGTAAGAAAGAAACAGAAGAAAAAATGGCTGCTGGAATTTCTTAATAAGGTTCAAAGGGATTTTAGTTTAAAGTGATATTTTGTATTTCAAAAAATCCATACAAAAAGTTGCTAAGTTTCAGTAGCTCTTTTGTCATTGTTAGGAAATTTGCCACAGGGGGTATATATGCAGAAGTGGAAAATTCATAGTACATTGCCCTCTCTGTTGGAACTGTTGTCTTTCATTATATAAACAACAGAAATGAACAGCTAAAAGATTGGGTGGGTAGGGGAAGCCATCTTTTTCTTTCATTGTAATCTATTTTTCTTTAGCTCCTATTATATATGAGAAAGATTTAGGTTAAAATCCATCCTGAATCTTTTCCCAGAAATGCCAGCAACACAGACAGTGAGAAGTCGCTTTTCTCATGTCTTGGTCACTCTGGCATGGAACAAAGCACAAGACTGCTACAATTTATACTCTGTAGCACTTTTTGCTAATTAATCCTGACCCCGAACAAAGCTAAGGAGAGAAAGAGAAGTGACGAGTTAAAATAATAAAACTTGCATTATGCAAATAGAATATTCCCCAGGGGTTTGCAGGGTTAGCATACATCTCTTCTTTTTCTCCTCATGTCCTCTTTTGCTTCTCTGTTTTATTCATTCTTTTTAAAATTCTTTTCTTATTTTATTTTTTTAATTCATCTCCATATATTCCGGCACAAGCAGCGGAGCACAAATACAACTCTTGAAGCACGCTGGTTGCGTGTATGAGGTACAGCTGCCCATATGGGGGTGCTTCACTATGCGATGGTATATGATGGTACATGTCCATCTCCAGGCAAAAAACTCAGAACCAGTGGGGTGTTGTGATACAAATAGATGTGCTGTTATGATCAATCCCAACTATATGCCCAGAGGAGTTGGTCTCAATGATACTTATGTGTCCCTCCCAACTTGGGATGTTCTATGATTATATTGTGTCTGCAAGTCATCCCTGGGAGGTAAAAATGAAAGGCCTAAACTTCTTACTGTCATTTTTCTCCTTTAGAGACCCAAGCAGCAATGCAGGTCAGATCACAAAGGGCCATGCACAAGCTCAAGAAAATGAGTAGGTGTTGCCAGGTCCCAGGGAGACTCCTCAGCACCTTGTGCTCAAGGTAATCCTGTTCTGCCAACTCCTCTGTACTCCACACTTAGCAATTTAAGGGTATTTAGGTAGTAAGCAATGTAAGCAATAAAATAGAAATAAAAAAGCTTTCTACGTCAAGGTTGATGGGATTTTGACATCATTCCATTTCCCCTTTCAAACCTACCCATACTACCATTTCTGCAACTCTGTGCAATATATCTTGCCAGGAGAAAAACGCAGTGATGCTCTGTGTGGATGAGGGACCACAATTTTTAAGATGAAGGAAGCAAAAATACCAGAGTTTTAACTAACTCAGATCATGGCATAGGTGCCTTGTTGTTTGATGTCACTCCTTTTCATTCAAAGCAGATGATCCAAGAAAAAGTCCCAGTCAGTCCTTCTTGACACTGCTCACCCAGGTTACACACAAACAGGAAACTCCTTCTTGTGAAGGACTGCATTCAGAAGGCATGTCCTTGGCACATGTGTGTACAGTGTGTACTGCATGGTGTCCTGGAACACAGTTTCAGACACCACAGTATTGCAATTAACAAGGAATTGGAGCAGATCTCTGTTGCACAGCCTGTTCAGTCTTGATTTGTTACATCCATTAGAGATGATGGAAGAGCAAGCTAACAGCAAACTGAAGAAGTATGTGGACTGAAGTGTCCTTTGCCTTGAAATGTTTGGGATCTCAGCACAAAGTTTCTTCCCATCCTGCAAAGAATAGTCAAAAGTTTCCAAATATAGAATCATAGAATCATTCAGATTGAAAAAGACTACTAAAACCATCTATTCCAACTGTGACATAGTGGACGTAACATGCCAGGTGCAATCAAGAGTGAGACTGAATGCAAATTAAGTGTCTTGATAAATGAAATCTAAACACCTACACCAAATTACAGCCTTCTTCTCACTGCAGTTTTGACATGTGAAAACAAAACAGCACAAAATTTTGTGATGAGCAGGAGATCTAGAATCAAAGAACCATAGAATTGCTAAGGTTGGAAAGACCATTAAGTTCTTCTAGCCCAACCACCTACCCAACCTCACTGGAGCAACCCAAGGTCATTCCTTCTTGCCTTATCTTCCCATTGTAGCTGGTGTACCGGTAAAGAAGGGGTGTCATAGGACTCTGAACATGGACAGTTGGTCCCACACCTCACAGCAGGAGGCTGCTGAAAAAGCAGGCTGCCCAGATCTTCGTGACCTAGCTGCTCCCTAGCACCTGCTAGGCATCGCAACATTTCTCAAGCTGTATAATGGAGACTGGCTTCTTCCCTGCTACCACTTTGAAATGGCTAATACTTTATGTTGCTTTAGAAAGACAGTCTCTCACAAAAGCAGAGAGAGAGATTTCTAAATTATTCAACAAGTCTATGCAAATAGTAACTAATTTTTTGTGATGCCATGGCAAGGTGGGTATTATTATATGTTATCGTTTATGACAGGCAGAGACATCAGGTTTGAATCACTGACTCCAGACCAGAAGAGAACTTTGAAATAAATTTTTGTGGGTTCAGGTGAATTGCTGGATGAAGTCCTAGTTTGATCAGAATGCGGCTTTTCATTTTCCATTTTTGTCTCATCAAGAAACCTGGCTTGGAGGAACATCCTTTGGCTGAGCTGCTACAATATGTTCATAAATTATTCACTTGAACCTTTCACAGTCAAAAATGACACTGAGAGTACCATGGAAATACATTTTTGAGGGTAGATGAGTCACCTGGGTTTCGTTGCAAGTAATGATAAAAGATGATTCTGTTACTCGCCTAAATTTTATCCTGGCTGCCTAAAATGCTGTTACTGCATCCTCTGTGTGCAACCTGGCTGGATTGATCCAGCCAGGGCTAGGTGTGGGGTCATGTCCTAGATGAAGCAGCCACTGCTGTGGTGTATCAGAGCTGTGTAGAGCTGGAACATCTGCACTCAAGTTAGGTGCAGCCCCTTAGCAACCTGGAGCTGGCTTGTGGTCTGAAACAGATTTTGTATCTCTTCCAAAATCTACCACCTACAACAACTCTATTATCCTACGGATGACTCACTGAACTCTTGTGGCAGTGAGCTCCAGATCCTAATTAGAACAACAACCTGAACTCTTTATTTGCATAGGTTTCCTGTTCTATCTGCACCTTCTCTCTGCCTTTCCTTAACTTACTTCCCTCTTACCTGTCCCTCTATGCTTGTGCCCTTGTTGACCTTCCCTGTTTCTCATGTTTGCTCTTCACTCTAGACTCTGCTTGCATGAGTGAAGATAAGGTGTCCAGAACAGCACGCAGTGCCCCAGCAGCAGTGACACAGGAGTTACACAGCAGCATGATGACAAAAAGTACTGTTTCTTCTCCATCATGGCACCTTGCTAACTGCTGACCTTTGGACTGTAGGCAGGCTCTCACCGGAGGTGCCAAACTGTACTCACTAATGAAGGCAATTAGCTTTGCCCTTTGAGTGCCCTGGGATAGCCACATTCATCCCTGAGTACATCACGCTGAGAACTGAAATATTCTACTTCTTTTGTGGTATGTTATTAGCTAAACAACCCCACAGTTATGCTACAGTTCTGCTTACTTATTTTAAATCGGGTGTTTAGAAATCAATTCTTGCAATGATGTTCACAAGTGTGTACAAGCAGGTATGGCATGTATTTCTTTAAACTTTTCTTCCATGTTAAAATACATAGAAAACTGCCATCTGCTCTCTGCTCAGAGGCAGAACCATGATTTTTGGTACTGACAGAGGCAGGGTTTATGCATGCAGCTAGTGCCCAGATGTCCTTTTGCTTTAGAATCATTAGGGTTGGAGAGATCACTAAGATCACCTGGTCCAACTGCCAACCCATGTTCACCATGCCCACTAACCATGTCCCTCAGCGTCCTGAATACCTCCAGGAGCAGTGACTCAACCACCTCCCTGGGCAGCCTCTTCCAATGAGGAGTTTTAGGATTCTTCATCTCTGAAATGGGGGATGGAAACTTCCACTCCAGTATGGCAAGGCAATAAAGATGCAAATACAAATGACATTGAAAGTGACAGCTTTACCAAACAAATTAAAGCCATCTTTTTTCCTTTTCAGTTCCCATTGTCAAAACAGAACCTAGGGTCTGTCTGTGAAGTAACTATCAACCAGTCCATACAGTTAAATATCAATTTTCAAATCCAGCAGATCATGTTCACAAGGCTTTAGAAGCATGTATCTTCTATCAGAGGCAGAACATCAGTGGAGTGGTCACACAGGACAACTGAACTCATTTATCTGGTTTTGCTGGAATCACCTCTGCAGATTTGCTGATTAAATAATAAGCACTCTTTGCTCCTGCTGGCTGGATTCAAGGCTCAGCATACCTCTGAACTGTGTGATGACCACAGATCAGACTCAGGGAGAGGCACTTCTTTAGTCGATAGGTCAGTGTCTGAATGTCAGCAGCTCCATTTATCTCACTCCATTCTTAAATCTGGCAATGTTAAAGCTGAAAACAGAAGTCCAGTTGATAGATTTTCAACAGCATGAGGACTTAGCTAAGATGAATAAGAGAATACCAAGCAGTGCATCAAGGCCAAAGGCTGATAGCTCTCAGAACATGTTTTCCCCTAATTACCCTAATAATGATTTTTTTTTTTTTTTGGGGGGGGGGTTGTTTGTTTATTTGTTTTCCAAGTAATGGGTTTACCACAGTTTTCCAAACAGATTCTTTCATTTATGCTTTCAGTGTCTGAGCAGGCACTTTATCTCTCTCTCTGGATTTTCATACCAGAGCTACATGTGTAGTTAGGAGCATCAGCTGTGAGAACAGATTGTTTGGTCCTTATTATCAAAAACTTCCATCCTGGCCAGTGAGTGAATGGAAAGCAGAGTATAAGCATTCTATGAATAATGAGGGGCAGCAATAAGTAAAAAATGCTAAGTATTGTTAAAAAGATAGAAATTCCCTTTCAAGCACATCTGTAAAAAGATTGTTGCACTCTTCGGGTCTGATAGGTTTAGCCTTGAGCAGGGGTATGCCAGCAAATTGCAGCGTTCTTGTAGTTTTAGTCATTTACACAGACATAACTTGGATCAGGAGAGAAAAATAAGGAGATTTATTTTGTCTAAAAAAATTGGGAGTTTGAAATTTTCCATTCTGAACAGAGGGAAAAGAAAAGTAGCTTGCTCAGAAAAGAGAACACAGATAACAGAGCGAATGTTGCCAGCTGAGAGCAACATGGAGATTACTCTGTGGAGAAAAAACAACTGAGTGAAATAGAAACACAAATAAGTCAGCCTGTGCTTCTCATGGCTCAGGCAGCTCCTTGGACAACCAAATTTCTAAGTATCTTTCTCTCAACAGTGGTGATCCTATTTTATGTATTTAGCTAAGTATTCATCAGTCTGAAAGGAAAGGTAAGAGGTCCTCTACATCTCAGAGGAATGCTTTAATCATTTAGCACTTCTTGGTATGAATCTCAATCTCCTTCACACCTTGGAATCAATCTGGGGCTTGGTAAAACTTCTGGATTATTGTATTGAGTTAAATGAACCTGTTTCACCTACTTGAAACTTTTTCTTGAGATAGACTTCCAGAATTATTCCACATCACCATTGTTTTATATATGTTGTGTGAGAATGCTTTCTATTTTGGTGACCTATTTTGGTAGACATATTCAGGTTAGATCAAAAAAGACCAAAACAGGTTTTTCCCACTGCTTTTTTCTGTTTTTGTTTAGATGCTGCATGCAGGGGTTGTTGGGAAATTTATTTTCCTATGTTCCCCCTCCAGAGAGATTTGTTTTTTCCAACTCTGAGCTTCTCTTGAAAGGAGATGAGTAACAAAGCCTGGAAAATACTGAAATGTCCCTAAAAGAGTGCAATCTTCTACTCAAATAAAATGGATCTAAATATATGCAGAACTCTCAGAAGAACTATAAAGTGTCCTAGTGAATCTACCTGCTTCAATGCTGAGTTGCTGAAGGACTGCTAGAAATAGTGAGCTCAGTCACTAATGGCTCTACAGTCTCATGAGATCTGATTTAGAGTGGTTTTGTAAAGTCTTCCAAATTCTGCAAAAGGTGTTCTCTAATGCACAGACAAAACTCTGCCTAGTGGAAGTGGTGATGCCGAGGTGGCATTTTTCAATCAGATATAGGATCCACAAAACAGAAGACTTCCAGCTTTGTCAAAAATGTGTAGTTTTGTCTCCTAATTATATTCCTGATGTGTCCCAAAGAAAGCTCCAAGACTGGTAGGATAGGCTAACATGACAAATAGCTTGTGGTACAGAGAATAGGATGCATGAGAAGGAAGGGAGGAAAATAACTGAAAAAGAGTAGAATTATTTGAGAAATAGAAGTGTGAGTAGCCTAGGAAGAAGTGCTGAGTCTTGTTGGAGGCCTGTAACAAGCAGTGTTCCCCAAGGGTGGGTGCTAGGCCCAGTCTTGTTCAGCATCTTCATCAATGACCTGGATGAAGGGATAGAGTCCACCTTCAGCAAAGTTGTAGATAATACAAAGCTGGGAGGAGTTGCTGGCAGCCAGAAGGCTGTGCTGCCACTCAGCGAGATCTGAACAGGCTGGAGAGTTGGGTGGGGAGGAAGGGTAAAAGTAGAGTCCTAGACCTGGGGAGGGGTAACTGTATGCATCAGAAAAGGTTAGGGGCTGATCTGCTGGAAAGAAGCTCTGTGAAGACAGACCAGGGAGTACTGGTGGACAATGGGTTGCCCATGAGCCAGCAGTGTGCTCTTGTGGCAAAAAAAGCCAATGGTATTCTGGGGTGTGTTAAAAAGAATGTGGCCAATAGGTTTAGCGAGGTGATCCTCCCCCTCTAATCTACCCTGGTGAGGCCACGTCTGGAGTTCTGAGTCCAGATCAAAAAAGACAGAGATTTCCTAGAAAGAGTCCAATGGAGAGTGACAAAGATAATTAAGGGCCTGTAAGAGGAAAGGCTGAGAGACCTGTGTTCTTCAGGCTGGAGAGAAGACTGAGAGGTGATCTCATCGCTAGTTATAAATATCTAAAATGCAGAAGTCAAGTTGATGGAGACAGATCCTTCTTAGTGGTGAGCAAAAGTTGAAGAAGGGGCAGTGAGCAGACACTGGAACACAGGAAGTTCCATACAGTTTTTTCTCAGTCAGAGTGACAGAGCACTGGAACAGGATGCTCGGAGAGGTTCTGGAGTCTCCTTCTCTGGAGAAATTCAAGACCTATCTGGATTCATGCTACCTGCTTTAGCAGTGGGGTTGGACTCAATGATCTTCAGAGATCCCTTCTAGCCCCTACAATTCCATGATTCTTTGAAGACATTTTGATCGAAGGAAATCTGTGAGGTATGATGCTGAAGAGTACAGAAGAAGCATTGATTTTACAGGAAAATATCCCAAAGCAAGTGACTTTGCTAGAGTTGGAGGGAAAACAAGGTGTAAAAGAAAGAAGAAAAAATGAATAAGGTGTGTGGAGGCAGGTAATTGTCAGGAAGGCACTGCCTATATATGGAGCAGCAGAGAAGAGAGGGGGCACCTGGAAGGAGTTAGAAAAGCATTGAACAAACTTGATGACCTGGAAGGTATAGGAGAAGATAGGGACAAAGTCCTAATTGAATGCTTTGGAGAGTTAGAAAAAAAGAAACTGGTTCACGGGCCTGAAATAATGTAAGTAATGAGATGAAGGAGTCAGAAAAAAAAGAAATTGAAAAAGGAATAAATCCTTGATGCAGCTCAAAAAGAAGGAAAATAGGAGAACTGGAGATTACAAAAACTGCATGTTTGTTCATGTTTCTCTGGGTATGACTTTTCTTTCTTATTCCTGGAAGATCTCTCTAGTATTAGAGGGCAGTTGCAGCTTTGACCAGAGAGGTGGTGGATGCCCTGTCCTTAGAGATAATCAAGGACAGGCTGGACAGGGCTCTGAGCACATAGTCTGCCGTAGGTGTCCCTCATCACTGCAGCAGAGTTGGACTAGATGGCTGCTGAGTGTCCCTTCCAACTCAGATTATTCTATGATTCTTATGGGTTCAATGTTCCCATGTTGCATTTGAGTTGGCAGAGACCCAAGGATCCTGATCCCACAGAGAGCCCAGTTCGGTGGCATCATGTGGGAATCTGGTGCTGCCATATGATGATGAGTTGTGTGGCCCTCTTTAGATATGTCCTAGGACCAGTCAGGGTGGAAAACAGACAGTTTTGATCAGAAGCTGAGTACACAAAAAGGAAGAGGCAGATAATATCTCATCTGTGCTTTTATGACTTTGACATTACTGCCATTAAAATAATTTGGATAAAACCTGAAAAGTGCCATAGAATGCAGGTCTCCCTGTGTCTGCCCTGACTGGTGGTATGCAGTGATTTGGATTCCTTGGAGTACTCCACATTTTGACTCATTAGCTTGGTTTGAAGGAGCAGGGCACTGGGGACAAGAGAAGGTATGACAGCAAAATGCAGGAAGAGAAGACACAACATGCCATTCTACAGTGGGATTGTTTGTTGTGAGGTAAGTCGGACATCACCTGTCAGCTTCAAGCTTCTCTATGCTTTTCAACATCTATATGTGCATGTAGGAATCCTTCAAATGCTTAGTTATAACTCAATAATTTATTAGAAAGTTTCTTCACTGATACTTTGCATGTTTCATTCCCAAGACAAGAGAAAAGAGGTGGAAACAACTGTTCTCAATACAAATCAGATCAGCCCCCTTCAGTTTCTTTGTCATGGTAATTGATAATTACAGGAAAAAAATATCTTAATTTAAAATGAAGATTTCTCCAAGTACCTTCTCTACACATGATCTGTCAGCAGCCCACCTCTTGGTGACATGTACACTGGAGGTTAGAACAGGTCACAAAGAATCCCAGCAGCCACCTTTCCTCAGAGCATGAGGAACGAGCACAAGGGCTGGAGCTGGGACGGTGAACATGGAGACCAAGCAGTAGGCAACAACTGGATGAAGGGTCTCTGCCTGGTCCTTCTTGGGAAAAGCAAGGCGACCTTGTGTTACAAGGTTCACCAAGGTCTTCAGATCAGTGGTTCCTGTACTGCCCCATCCCATAGAGAGTTTTATGGATGGCCACGGGAAGCTGGATCCAGCAGTGTGGTGAGCTGCTCTGGCAGGTACCTGGGCTACATAGAATCATGGGATGGAGAGATTAGGTTTGAAAAAAGTCAATACAAGCTCAGCATCTGGTAATTTTCAGAGCAGAACCAAGAATTTAAAAAATGGTCCTGGGAAAGGGGAATGTATTTATTCTTAGGAAAAGGTTCTGCTCACACTGCTGAAAGTGGTCTTAATTTGATTAAAGGACAGCAGTGTGTCTTCATTTTCTTCTGACAGATATGGGAGCTTGCTTTCTGATCTTGACAAGACCCATGCATTTACTTATTCCCAGCTTATGCTGTTGTGCTCCTGTTTTTTCCAAACTGTTGTAAAAAATGGAAACAAAGAAAAAAAGCACTGATATGAAAGACAGTTCCTACTGGCTCTGATGCCTGACTGTGCATAGGTGTGCTGAAATAAAAATGTGGCCTCTTGGAAAATGTGAAATGGGCAACCCTGCACGCCCTGCGTGCAGTAGAAGAAATCTTCTGAGAGGTAATAAATGAATAATATTGGTAGTCACCAACCTAAAACAAATGTATTTCACTGCTAACCAGAGGATGCGTGAACTCAAATACAGTCACAGTTTCAATTATAGAATTTTATAAGACATTGTATTTATCCATAAAGCTTTTAAATGTAAAGGTAGAAAGCACCAACTGTGTATATTCATTGAGAAGTATCTAACAAACATGCCTCACCAACAGGAGTCATTACTGTCTGAATCCGACTGGTCAAATCTTACCTCTCCTGAGAGCTGGGATAGTACTCTATACAGACAATGTCAAACTGCTTTTAGCTCTTCTCACATTATCTGGACTTTCTAACTGTGTAGCAAGCAATTAGTTGCCAATTATTGGTAGTTTTTCAGTCCTAATGAAGTTATTCTAGAATTATGATGGTATTACCATTAACCCTTTTCAATCTGGTTTTGCTTTATGAGATTTTTGAAGAGTTGTTTTTGCGCTCCTGTTCATTCTTTACCATAAAGCCTGTCAGAGGATCGCATACTTGTAGTGAGTGTGGTGTCTTTGTCCAGTATCTTGTGTCAGACCTAAAAAAGAATTTGTGGCAAGTGAGTTCATGTAGGAATATCCAAGTGTGCCCCAGACATGAAAAAAGGCTACTACATTACAAATGGTTGTGATATTGTTTTGGGTTTTGGCCATTTGAGCCCCAGGTGAGAGCCTCAGTCCTTGAGGGCTTTGGTCATTTATCTGTGTGAAGGTTTATAATATTCCTAAGGTATAATCAACTGTGAACAAAATGTTATTGCATCTATAGGCTCTAACACTTTGTGCAAAATCACATTCACACTTCACTTACCGTTATTCCTTAGCTCCAGAGAAATCAGGACCATTTATTCTGAACCACATGAATGTAAGTGAGAAGACACGGAGGGCAGGAACTGACTAGGTGTACTTTAAAGGAAGTTTGCAGATCAATAAATACAGGTATATCTGCTACAGTTGTATCCGGAGGCTGCATGGAAAGAGTTAAGTGTACATTTGCGGATCATAAAGCTTCCTGAAGTTCTTCAGGAAACGTGGCTCTGAAATTGTTTCTTTTGTCTTCGTGAAGACTGAGTGTAATGAATGACATAGGAAAGCCACTGCCTTTCTCAGAGACAACTTACACTTCCTAAGTGGCTCATCAACTGTCGACTCTGCTGATGCCAGTGAGAGCACAGTCAATAAAGATAACTGAGTCTAACTCAGGAGATGAGAAGTAAGCAGTGCACTAAGAGAGCTTGCTTGGAATCTGGACACCTTTTCCAAGGACAGCTCTAACACTTTAGCATGAAAAAATCATTCTAAATTGCAACTGAAAGACAAACATTTGAATTTTTTACTCTATTTAAAATTTCTGGGATATGTTGACTTCATAATCTTCTCACTTGAGCCATATTTGATTGTTTTATTTAAATGAGGAAAAATCTATGCTTTTATTTACCTTTTTGGTTACTTTCATTTACAGACGTATCACACTAAATGCAGTATAAGTTCCAGTGGAACATTCAGTGAGAATCTATTCTGTCTAAACTTTCTGACCTGTTGCAAACAGAACTTCATTAAGAACTCATCATGTTTCTGAAGGCTGATTTATCTTTATGTACGTAATAGAGTTAAACTTATGTATTTCTATATGCTTTGTAGTCAGACATGATTCCTGCATTCGTTACATAGAAGTTTGGAAGGCCAAATTATTTCTCTCTTGGAGCACAGCCTAGGAGAGATAGAACAGGCTTTTTGCTATGCCCTCCACCCTCTTAAACTTTTATCAGTATTAATTTGCAGCTCTCTTGGTCCCTCTTGCTTCCACTTTTTCCTTTAATGAGCATGGGGAAAACTGCTGTATTATGAAATAAGAGCAAGATTCAGGTGAGTGATGTTGGCTGAGAGTTGCAATATGAACATGTGTAGAACAAGCTTTACTTCCACCACTTCCATGTCTTAAGCCCTAATGAACTTCCTAGTGCTGTTGGTGGGACTACAAAGTAGCTTTGGGGCTGCCATACCACAAAGCCTGCCCACAGCAAGGGTTTGGACCTGGATGTTCTTTAAGGCTCCCTTCAACCTAAGCCCCTCTATGATTCTGTGATATTTTACCTTTCATTCACGTCATTCAAGATTTGTGTATCACTTGGGATTTCTTTGAGCTTACCCCAGCATGTATAGTCACTGGTCTTCTTTTTAAGGGCTGCTCAAAGACAGTAGTCCCTCTGTTTATTGGACTCTATGAGACCTTACTGTCTCAATGCCAGTTGCATGGGAGGCATTTGCCTGGTGTGGGGGTGTGACACCTTTTGTGATGTTCCTGCTGGCCCACTTGGCTTCCAGGCACTGCTCCAAGGAGCAGAGCAGCAGGGGATCTGCCTGTGCTACACAATTTAGGGGTGCCCGAAATGGCAGTAGGCACTGCAAATGACTGAATCCCAGTGTACCTCCTTTTCCTGAAGGAAATAATGGGAGGAGAGAATCATGAGATACTGACGTGGAAATCCAGGCTTCTAGTGGCTACTGTCCACAATGCTGCTGCTGTAGCCCTGCAGTTGCTCTATGATCACACCTCAATGGCTTTGCTTTTTCTTTCGATTATTCTGCTTTTAAAGCTGCATGTTAGGAGCTGCTGCCTCACTGTTTCCTGACTGAAAAGAGCTTGTGCGAGGCAGGACTGAGTGAGGCTGCCCTTGGGAGTCACTGCCTGGTGCCCTTGGTTGCCTTCCATCCTGGTTCCTCTCTGTGCTGCAGACACCAAGACCCAGGTGCAGGGGGTGGGATGACCTACTGTGCATCCCTGCCATGCACACAGAGCAGCATTTAGGATATTAAGAGAGACAAGGAGCTCTGTTTCTGCAGCTCACTGGCTGCAGGCTGGTTTTAACCAGTACTCCCTCTTGTCCCATCCTGATGGTGCAACCCAGTGCTGTCGGTGCTAATTTTCTAACGGGGAAATGCCTTCCAGCCTCCCTAGTTGGAGATTTTTCTGTTCTCTTAAAAGACAAGACTTAAATTCCTCCCAAAACTACATTTCACATCTGTGAGAATTTCTGTGAGACCTCTCCTACATTTCTTGAACCAGGAGGAAATAAAAGGATAATTATTGGAAGTAAAATACATTATTAAATGGGAGATGGCATGTGTCAGGCTAATTGATGAGAACTTTCATAAAATGTAATATTACTTCATTCCTACCTTAATTGAAGATATTTTCAGCCTAAGTGATGTGTAACTGCTCAGTGATTTAGCTCTCTTTTATGAATAATTATATTACATGTATTCTCTCTGTATATTTCCATTGATACATAGCATTAGCGTCTCTCATAACAGCCTCCAAAGGGCCAGGCAGACCTCACTTTATTGAATCCCTTTGAAAACAGTTTATTTTGCCCTCCTGAAGTCAATAATTAAATTAATAAACATAATGAGAAACCTTTCAAATGACGGGAACATTCCATCTGCTTATGATCGAATTCCCTGGACACCTACCTACTAAAGATTTGACAGGAGTAACATGAAGCTACAGCATTCACTATGTGGTTCATTTTTTATCAAACAAGACAGAAAGAATGAAGCCTTGCCTATGTTTGAAAGCTGTATCATGTTTCTGCCATTTCTTTAGGCATTCTTACAGAAACCTTTTAGATCTCCTCGTTTCATCTTCCTCAGGCTAATGCGGTAGAAATAGCTGTTCAGTCATTAACAAAATGATGGTGATTTTTGCATGAAACATAGGTAAAGTCTCATCTTTACCCGTGTTCTCATGAAATAACTGATTTTGAACCACGATGAAGACAGAAATAATTACTAACTCTTTAGCAAATAAATCTTCTAGACACATATGTAATATTAACTGCTACAAGGAAAACTTTCCAGGCAACAGGCCAAGCTGAGATTAACAGGATCTTTTTTAAGAGGCATTTATAATGTAAATTTTTAAAACCAAACAGTAAAAAATACTTTGACCAACCTTTCCATTATGGCCGCAATCCGCATCTAGACCCAATGAAATAAAAGGCAGGAAAGCTTCCAGCAACCAGGCCAGGGGTATGCAAATGTCTTGTTCTGCAGTACACTGATAGCAGCCAGAGAGCTCAATTTAAAAGCACCACTTCAAAGCTTTTCTAGGAAATAATTGAAAACTTAATGATTTTAAAGTTCCATGAGAGTTCTAATGCCAAATTGTGGTTTAATTTAATATATTTAGCTAATGATCAACATATATGTCCAGATGGTGCTTCTCTGTATATGTGTATTTGTGGCACTGCTGCAGAGATGACTGGAACAAGAGATGAGGTGGGACAGGAGACTTGCCCGGGAAGGCTGGGGTGGGCTGGATAGGTGGGGTTTTCTGATGAGGTGAGAAGTGTCCTTGTAGGTAGCAGAGTAAGTTTGACCTGTGTTCTTTTATACCACCTGGTTTTGTTACCAGAGCAAACCAAGAACACACCTTCACAGCAGAAGACCCAGACTTGCCTATGGCAAAGAAGGAGCAGCTTCTGCTAAGGCATTATAGGGTGACTTTGGTGCCTCTGCATAAGGCAGTCTGGCTGTTGTCTCTCTGTGAAGGGTTCTCCAACAGATAAATCAAGATCCATAGTGACATCCACAGACTGCTCTAACAAATTGTCTCTCACACACACACACCTCTCTGAGGCCACTTCCTCTCTTCCACCCATTCCCTTCACTTACAGAGATGAATGAGTCTGCAGCCCATAGACAGTGCCTCTGTAGGTGAACACAGCAGGTGTAACACAGCTTGGCCCTGAAGTCAAGTGAGAAATAGTAATTTGAGGAAGGAGATAAATTGGGTAAGAGGAAGCAATCAATCCCAATCTCTAATCCCAAAGTGCAGAACATCCCCATTGAAATTGCAGTTGTGTTTTCTCAGTGTACGGATGTTACTGATGAGAAGGTACAAAACTTATGAGGATTCCCAAGGGAAAAGTGAGTAAAATGTGAGTGAAGCCTTCATAGATAGAAAATGTGTGAGATAGAGCCTAGGAAATGGTAATTCCCAATTTTTCACAGGGTAATAGATCAAAATAGGTAGTTCGGTCCCACACCATCTGTAATTCAGTGGTGACCTTCATTGCTGTGGGACAAACAGGCACATGTACCTCCATTACACAAGGTCACCATGTGTTCCTCTTGCTTCTTTTCACTTCTCATGCTCTGAAGGAGCTCCAGCTGTATCACTTCTATGTAGCCACACTACATTTGTCATTACTTTGTACCTTTGTTCATCATCTCTTCTGGTCTCAGGGCTACCTCTGGCTTCTCCTGCACTCCTAAAAGTTCAACACTGAGATATGCTGAATGGTTACTGCACAAATGTTTATAAAGTCAGGGGGGAAACCAATACTTGCCTTGTGAATAAATGGGAATTTTCAGCATCTCAGCCTCTGAAATAAAGCACATGGCCTCAAAAGGCTTTCAGTCCTGTTGGTGGAAAAATTCTCCACTGAAGCTCAATGAGGAAAAATGTTTGAGGGTCTTGCAGCATAAAGAGGGGAAAGAGAAATTTTAGCCAGCCTTGTCTTGTAGAGGGATTAATCCTTCTTTATAAATTAGCCCCTTTGTACCTGTGAGACATGTTTGATTCCATTCCAAACCGTGGCAGTTATTTGTGCCAACTGGGAAGCCAAAGAGTAGAGAAATGTCTGATATTTAAATATTTTACCAGCCCTTCTTCTACATTAATATTTTATTAGCAGCAAATATGCCTCTCTTTTAGAGTTTAAATCTGCTTCTCACTGTAGTGAAAGCCAGACCATTGGTAGCCCTACATGGAGGTTGTACAGGTAGTGCATCTGTAAGATGGATTGTTTTGCAACACTGTATATAAAAGTGATTCAATCCTAATTCTGACAATGTGGCTGTTGGTGGGACAGGCATGCCCATGATAGGTCCTCCAGTATTCACCAGTAAATGCTTTATCCCAAAAGGGTTATTGGCCTCTCATTCTGAGAGAGCCTAAGAGCAGAGTTATGGCAAGAGGTACATCACCAGGTTTCTAATGAGATCAGCCG
Source organism: Odontophorus gujanensis (assembly GCA_013399175.1). Lineage (NCBI taxonomy): Eukaryota > Metazoa > Chordata > Aves > Galliformes > Odontophoridae > Odontophorus > Odontophorus gujanensis. The sequence goes on from VXAB01009966.1 coordinate 91,281, forward strand.
TGGATATGGTGGGGTGACCAGGAAGTCCCTTGATCACAGCACATGTGGGTGAGTACCATCACTCGGGGCAATCTGCTTCTTTTTGTCTGGTTTTGAACTGTGAAGATAGAGCAAAATTTCCATTTAGTGTATCGGATGGACTTTGCAGCCTAGAGGGGTGAAACATGGTGGTGTCACCTCTCTGGTTGCCTGCATATCAACAAAGCTGTATATACGGGCAACTTCAGGAGTCTGTGCTTTGGGCAGTCTGGAACATCTCCACAGCTGGAAAAGCTGAATGTGCTTGGTTTAACAGGCCCACTTAATATGATTTCACCTTGGGATCTCTCAATTTCTTTGTTCTCTTTACTTTTTTCTTCCATTTAAAGGAAAGTGAAGCCTTGAGTGAATAATAGGATTCTGCAAGGTGCTTAGTTGGATTTGTAGAGCACTACAGCCAAAGCAGGAGCAGGCTTTGCCCTGTGCTGCAGCCTGACCTGGCCATGAACAACCATCTTCAGTGTTGAAATGTACATAGATAATTAATAAATAAGCATGCAAGACATTCTCTGTCCGATTACCTCTGAGGAGCTTGTCAGTCAACCTTTTGCTATTTTCCAAAGTGAGATAAGGTCCCCATCAAAGCATGCTTTCAAATACCCTGGCTCATTGGATGTCTCTTGAAGATGCCCAGGGAACACACACACACATACACTATTCCAGGAGCTGTCTGAAAGGAGATGGAGTGTTAATTTCAATGAATGATTTACTGAAGTAAAACTTGTGGGAGATCATGTATTTTTATTTATATCTAGTACGTCTGCTACACTCAGTCCTGCTAGTTGGTCAGTACATAGCAGAATACTTGTTCTACCAAAAATATTAGAACCATTTTCTTCACCTATTTTTGTTGAGGAATGTACAGCAGAATATCCAGAATTTGCATGAAATTTAGTATTTGTAGAGACTGTGGTAGTGACTTGGACAACCCTGACTAGTTCCTTCTTCCATTCTTTCATACTGCCAGTCCCACTGAACTAATTAAAAAATTGGGGAGCCCTCCAGTGGCTAAAATTATAGAGCCTAAATTCACCAGTGTCTCTTTAAGGAGGTACCGAAACATTCCATGGTACTGTAAGACTTTGCAGAAGTTCTTAAAATTTAAAAACAGAATTTTACAAATTGTTATCTTTTTACAGAAGAGACAATTTTTAAAAGGTCATTCCAGCTAAGTACACATGGAGGCACTTGGGTAAACAGCCCTATACAGAACATAATAATTATCAACTCCTAGTTCTTAGACATCATCTGCTTTCATATGTAAGCTCTGGGAATTCTAGCATTTTTTGTGTTTGGTAATAAAATCGTTCTTTCACTCTACAGACTGATGCTTAGTATTCTGCACCAAAAAGGCTGAGGGAGGGACAAAATCATAGTCTCAACTCTCTTGACAACCTGTATATTGATTCCTTTGCAAACTATGCTGTAGATTTATCAAAAAATGATAGTAAATAAAGTGGCTGTTCAAAGGAGGGAGAAAAATATACAAACCTAAAAAATAACCTAATTTTGAGTCCCAGAGCTGTAGCTTATTAAATAAAGTGACCAAAAAGTGTTGAGAGACTGCTGATCCTCTTGATCTCACTTCCAAAATACTCATTGATTTCCCTGAAAGAATATTTGGACTACTATTCTGTGGGGACGTGTTGAGAAGAAAAATATAATTTTTTGTCTTTATAATGTTCATCACATCCTACTACATGCTTCATGTTCTGTATAATTGGTCACAGAATGAAACAAAGGGAAAATAAATATTATTTCTATAAATTAGGGCATCCTGGACCACTTTATCTATGCATAATTCCAACAGCCCGGGAACCTAATGCAAAACTTAGTTTAAGACACAAGCTTTTAGCTCATGCTCTTGGAGAAAGATAAGTGGACCAAACTTAGAAAAATTCTAATTTCACCTTTGAGCCATGCACATTCTTGTGTAGGAAGGGCTGCTCAAGTTGGTGGAGTCACCCAGCCCTGAGCTCCTGGTCACCTACAGTTCATGGCCATGATGCAGAACCAGTTTAATCAGCAGTCCAGGAAGCACTAGGAGCCTTCTAATTAGCCATGAAATGGTGCTGCTACCTTGACAGACCTGTCAGCATTATTCTTTTCCTCCTCCTCTCCTGTGTTGCAATGGGTTACTACCGCCTCTGTGTGCTGCTCCTACTGATGTCCAGAGCACTTTGTCTGCAGCTGGAGACAACCTCCTGTCTCCCAGAACCTGAATGGTGGAATGTGTGTCATAGTCCTGCCATATGACTAACTGGGGGTTTGCCTCAGATTGTCCATCAGCCAGCCTGGCAGTGCTAGACTGCAGGGACAGACAGCCACCCTAAGAGAGTCTGAGTATCAGCTTGCTCCTGGCGTGATGGCCAACATCCCCTGCGCTGCACCACCACTGGCTGCCATTGCTACAGAGGTCCAGTAGCTCATCCCTGAAGAGTAGCAGGTGCCCAGCACAGCCACTGATCAGCTGCAAAAGCACAGAAATAGCACGGGGTGCCTACAGGTTGCAAGTGATCTGTGTCTAGAGCTGTCAAAAGCTGTGGTTGCCACAGGGATAATTGGTTTGTGCCAGCTGTAGTTGATGGATACCAAGCTGATGAAAGGAGGCAGGATAACGTGCCTTCTGTTGTTTAATTAGGGATCTTCTAGATCTGCATAAACTGAAAGCTTTGGATGCTGAAAGCCATCCACATGCACCCCAATTTCTGTAACAATGGGAGGATGATGGGGAAAGTTGGTTCTTCCCCAGAAGTACATTTGCCTATATGAAGCCCTTTGTGCAGGATGAGGCTGCATAGCAATGCTCTCGCCCTTTTCTTCCTGCCCAACAACTCCCTGCAGATTAATGTTTGTGAGAACCTTTTCTTATCACAGGGGTTGCAATCTTTACTTAATACCCTGAGGGAGGGACACTGGGGGTTATTTTGGACAGCACAAGTGATTGAAATACGACAGAAAACTGTTAACACGATCCCAAAAGTACTGGCTCACAGCCAAATATCTTTTCTACAGTGATTTTGAAGACACTGATTAATAGCATGTCAGGGAGTTGCTCTGTATACTGAACACTACTTGGAGGACTGTAAATAGATAAAACCGAACGATTAACCACCATATATTGAAATAAGAACAGGTACCCAAAGGGTGCTGGGAATCTCAATTGTTGAATTCTACTTTTATTGCTGTTAATGGTAGGTATCAAGAGGGGATGAATAGCTGCCAAATTAAATTTGCAGCTAATCTCATAGTAGGAAGCAAAGACTCTATCACAAAGGCAGAAACCTTATTTGGAGGATATAGTAATAAAATTTGACCTGGGCAATGCAAGCTAATGCAACCAGAATAAATGAACAAACGTAGCTGTTTGATGGGTCTGGAGGTGTGTGGAAAGCATCAATGTAAAAAAAGGCTGGAGAATGAGGTGAGGCAAGGGCAGAAAATTGGCTGTCAGCTTGTAGCGTGACCTGGCAATGGGGATGAGCTGTTTGTAAGAATGAGACTCATGGCTGTGAGTCTGAGCAATGTAAAAGGTGTGACCTTCACCTCACAGGATGGATGCACTTGTGAAAGAAAAAAAGATCCTTTCTACGACAGCGGATTTGAAACTTGTGAATAAGAGGATGGTGATCTCAGGGTGAAGAGTTTATTCAAAGTTTTGGGGTGGCTTCCACACCAGGAGTTGCCACAGAAACCAGGATTCTCTAGTCTGGGAATAGACCTGTCCAAGAATGACGTGCCAGAAGCATCAAGCAGTGTGGGAAGGAGGGTGGAGAATGACTGCTGGTTGTCTCATGTAAGCCTGTTGTCACACTCAGTGGCTCTGAAGGTGACCAGGACAGAGTTAACCAAAGGAAATCATTCTTTGCAGAGATGGGGAAAATCAATCACACTAGTTTAAAAGCAACTCACTAAACTTACAATGATCTACTCAGGCTTTTAAGTGCCAGAATAACCCTTCTGGATCCAGAGATTTCCAAAGGCTAAAAGAATATTCTAGGAAAACGTGCCTAACCTGTTCTCTATTCTTGTTCATGTGGCAGCTATGACCATGGTCAGAGACTCCAAAGTGGGCCAAAGTGACCCACAACCCAATTCAGAATGGCCACTCTGATGCCTCTGTTGCATGCCACAGGTTTTCCTGACCATTTCCTCTTGCATGGGCTGTCTTGCCAGCATGTGAGAACTGCACTAGGCCAATCTTGGTGCCTTGCTTCTCTCTTCTTTTATTGAGACAACTCATCTCAATCAAACTTCATGCTCTTCTGCCTTTACAGACTATCTCTTTCAGTAGTCATTCATTAGCAGGGCAGGCAGAAATAGAGAGGAATCTAAGTGTCTGAATTCTAGGAAATAGTTTTTCTGAAGATTTTAGTGCTTACTTCCTCCTTCTGGGAAGAAGTCTTCCTGAAAAGTGATTTTTTTGCTTCCTCTCTTGATTTCACTTACTCCATAAATCACTTTCCAGTCTTGCTAGTGATGCCTTTGCTATGATTCTCAAACCTGCACTGGGACAAAGCCTTGGCTGGGGCAAAGCATGCCACAGAGTGACCATTTTCCAAGGTTCTCTGTACAGCTTCTTGGTGATGAGTTTCTCCAGTTCCCAGACAGTCCTCCAGTTAAAGTTAATGGTTCTTGCAGAAACCTTTGTTGTACCAAGCAAAAAGCCCAACCCCAAAGCAAACATATTCTGTTTGACTGCCCACTACATACGAAAGGGGTACAGTGTAATGCCCTCTATCCTCTTCCAAGATTGCTGGTTTGGGGTCAACATACTTAGCAGGTGAAATTGCACAGGCAGCTCCGCAGGGTAAGCACTACATGCTCAGCTTCTCCATTTCTGCCCTGAGACAAACTGCAGATGCTTTTGAAGATTGTAGAAATAATCAATAATAGATTAAACTGCACATTTTCTTAAGGCACCATGACTGCTTACAAGTAGTAAGTGTTTATGAAATAAGGCATCGTAAAATTGCAGAAATGCTTTGATAAACCTGACCCTAGATTCTTTTGCATCTACAAGACCTTTGATACCAATTTATTATGCTAGGGAGATAAATTTAAATCTCTGGCACACTTTTTACTTTTAGCAGTGGCAAGCCTGCACTGTATTTGGAGCCAGGGGGCTAGTCCCCCAGACACTACTTTTTCTTAATGATGTGCCTTTTTTGATGAAGATGAGTTGGTAAAGCATGAGGATTACATTTAAATTCAGCTGTATTTATAGTTTAAACATGTGGGAAATTAGATGAGGAGAGGACGAGAAGAGAGCTTATGCTAATCCAAACAAATGTGAGAGCTCATAACATTTTCAAATACTGTATTTGAAATCACATTACATTCTGTTTGCAACCTGATGCATCTGTGAAACAGGCTGCCAAAACATGATCACCTGTTGTTATACAACCACTCCCAGGCTTTTAATGACAGCACAGGACACAGCCACAGGAATGCCTGAATCATGTGTTGCATATGCAAAGCACAACAGAATTTATTAAATAACTAATCTTGAAAGCCTGACTTACACCTCTCGCAGGTGGACAAATGAAGACAAAAAGGCAGAAACAGCAAGTCTGTGGCCTCACAGCAAGCCTGCCAGAACCAGAATGGAAATGCAGGAACATGACATAACCTCCAGAAGCCTGACTGCCCTGCTGGGGCTGCACTCAACCTCTACCTGGAGATAGAGTACCAGAATATCCCCAGTTGGAAAGGAATATCTAACCTGACACAGCTCCATGCTGTTCCCTCGGGCCCTGGCACTGTCACAGAGAGCAGAGCTCAGCAATGCCCCTCCACTCCCTGTGAGAGCTGCAGCCACCATGAGCCTCCCCCCAGCTACTCTGCTCTGCACTGAGCAAACCCAGGGACCTCAGCCACCCCTCATACATCTCCCCCGCTAGACTTCAGGGTTGTTGTGTTTTGCGATCATTCTCTCCATCAGTGCATGTTAAATTGTTCGACTTTATCTACTCATTTCCATCCCCCACTACTTACTCCTATAAAACAGGCTTGCTGGCCTATGTTTGCAGTGCTGGAAAAGGTGTAATAACAATATTTCCAATATTCAATATTTTTGTTCAAACCATCTTGAGAAAACATTTTTTAATGAAACACATTTACTACTCCTCATTTCTGTGTGATCTGTCTGATTTCCTAACTCTTCAAAATGACAAAAAACATTTGTCTGCTCAGAGATGCTGGCCCTAAGCCCATCACGCCTACGGGCTGCAGTTGTATGATAAGAAATGTTTGCCTAATTCTCCATACTCTGGAATTATAACCTTAGTATAATGAAGAGAAAAAGCCCGTTACATAAGCAATTCCACCAGAACGTGGAATTAAAGGACGAATCCAATCTAGGCAACTCAGGGGAGCAGATGTATTTGCTTTCAGAGATTACCTATTGGAGAGTGCAAGGATACCACAGTGAGAGTTGCTGTTCTAAAATCAAAATACAGATGACTGTAGTCGCAGTGAGACTGCTCCTGAGTGTACCACAAATGTTTCTGCCTTTGCTATCTGCAGCTTGCTCTTATAAAAGGATGGCAGGTAATCAGTGCAGCGTGGTTCTAAAAAACAAACAAACAAACAAAAACAAAACAGAGTCCAACTTTGTAAGCTGTCAGCCTGTTTAGGTAGATGTTAATTGACCTCAGCTCTTGATTTCAGTGCTTTGCTAGGCTGCTGGGCTAGGCAGAAGAAGGCATGTGATGCACTCTGCTTTTAACAAGACTCTGTGCCATTTTATTTCTGCTGTGGATGGGATGAGACACAGATGGTAGTTCTTGGTGAGTTGTGGGTATTTCTGCAAATCCACTTAATGACCTTGCAGCAATTACAGATAACATTATATATTCTCCCCCTTCCTCTATAAACCACATATTTATGTCTTTTAGGCTTAGGGATACAATTGTCCCATTGCATGGCTCACAGAACAAAATGTTTCTTTCTCACTGTGGTGACCTAATACTGTGCAAATACTTTGTACTTCCTGATACCAAAAGCTACTCACAAACAATAGATGAACTGTTTATGTTTATGTGGCTTTCCCCTTCCCCAAAATTGTCACAACAGTTTCATTTTGAATACTCCGGCATCTGTCAAGTCTGTGCTCTACAGGGTCTTCGCATCCTGTTTCTAAGTACTCTCTGATATGTTCCTTCCTTGACAATGTTAAGCAGCACAGGGGCTAATCTCTCACCTCATTTCCAGCTTTCCCAGGGGGCTATGGATGCTACTCTGCCTGTTCCACCAGCAGGGTCCCATTCAAGGGCAATGTCCAGCCCCTGACCAGGAATGTGCCACAGAGGCAAGGCATGCCCTACTGTACTGCTTTCTCCCGTCATAAATTATTTCTTTTGGCTACTTTGCAAGCTTCCCTGTTGGCTCACTGACTTCCCCAGCACCCTTCAGCTGCAGCAAAAGTCATGCAGTGAATCTGGGCACTGCCCTGCTCTGGGCTTGGGTCTTCTTAAATATGAGTGAGCATAGCGGCCAGTCACAGAGTATTCTAAAATGGAGAAAAGCAACTGACCAGAGACTTGTAGGTGAAACAAGCCCCTGAGAAGTCTGATACTGGTCATATGGGCTGGTCTTGGCCTATCCACACACACTATTTTCCATCCTGTGATGAGCACGGCTGTGCTAGAAGAATAAGCAAAGTGTTAGGTAGATTCAGCCAGCCTGCAGAGCAATAGGATGTGCACTGTACAAGGGAGAGTTCAATTTCACTGCCTCAGGACTTGTCACCACAGGACAGCCAGGATACCAAACTACTGGATCACCAAGATGGCAGCCAGGTGCTGCCTGGTGGGGGAGGAGGAGCCCATCATGGCATGGTCATCTCAGCGTGGAGGTGGGCCCCTGGGGAGGAAAGGCAAGCCAATGAGGGAAGCATATCCAGTTTATCCATTCTTGTGTGTGCCACCAAGTATTCAAGCAGTGCAAGTGTAGGCGCTTGTGCTCTTCAGCGCTCACCTCCCACAGCAGCCAGTCTGAAGGCTCCTTTCCCTAGCACTTCTCTTTACTTGTGAATGGCTTCTTCCACAAATATCTACCAAGAATATGGACAGAATAAACCACAGGTTACAGGCAATTTTTTTTTCTCTGTTGCTTTCATCTCTTAAACTAGCTGAAATAAATTAGCTATGCTGCTGCCTTAAATCACTGATCACCTTCAGCAAGGTTTCCACTTTTGCACACCAAGCTTGCAGATCAAAGTCCTATTCTTTGTCAGATTAGCTGATGTAGTTTGAAAAGTAGCCAAGATTTGGGACATAATGGTTTCTTTTTTATATTTGGAATAGAAGAAGCAGAAAAAAAAAAAAAAAACATCACTTTTGAAATACAGGTGAATCAAAGCAATTTCTTCTCTCTTTCTGGCAACATGCAATTATTTACATAGATTTGACTTTCATACCACATAAATATTGGGGGAAAAATAATGATACTTTAAGTTTTCATTAGTAATGGAATAAAAGTATTCAAAAGAAGCGTTCACAACCAAAAGTCACTTTGCCATGAAAATTATGTAATTGCTACCAACAAAAAATGCTAACCAGAAAACATATTTTCAAGACCGGAATCAGCTAACAAAAACTCTTTATCCAATGAAAATATATTCACAGCCATATTCAAAACCTTTTAAATGATAAGAATTAAAACAGACTTTGAAATGGGTGCTTTTAAAACCAAACCAAACAAACAAAAAACACTGGGCTGTTACTGGGGAAGCTTCCTTTCCATTTTGAAAAATAACAACTGCAAACCACAGCTTTCCTGCAGATTCTTCTTCATTCACTTTTGTAATGAGTATGAGTGCTTAGTCCACCCCCTGAAAGTCCAGACAAAATTTGTTAGCAGATACTCCATTTCTACCGTAAGAACTATAGCAGCTCTGGAGTAGGGAACAGAAAAGTAATTGATTCTCACCCACTGCTGTAAATTCATTGTTTCTCTCTTGTCAGTCACTGTCAGGGGTAGTGTAGGAGAATGACTGAGAAGCAGATGGCTACATCTAATAAATTTTGCAGGCTCATTTTGAAACCAGCAAGGCAGTCAGCAGAAACTCTTCTGCCTGTGCTCCTGTCACTAGGAGCACTGAAATCACGCTCTGTGTGCTGCTGGTTGGTAAGCTGGTCAGGTAGGCAGTGTCAGCCTCTGCCGAAATGCACAAAATACCAGAGCAAGTTTCTTCCTCTTTAGTACATGCCTCTTGGGGGTGGGAGCAGAGGAGAAACCGGGTGAACAAGAAGAAATAAATAGAATGATACATACCTCCTTCTTGAAGCCACTTTGATGCTCCCTAGCACAGCTGCGTGCACGATTGCCAAGGACTCGTTAAGTATTCATCAGCAGCAAGAATCAATTGCTGGATCATCCCGCTGGTGGTCTTACTCCCTCAGCAGGACTCATTCTCTTTCTTGCTTTCTGACAGCTCAGGAAGCTATTCTCAGTGCTAGGTTGAGTAGGCCCCTGTAAAATGTTGCATATGCTTTCAGCAGTTTTTCAAAACAATGGTACTTCATTGTATGTATGTATGCATGTACACATGCTGTTATGGGTACATTATTATTAGGCAGGCACATTTTGCAGCCATGCCAAATACTTGCTCTCTGAAGGGGGTGCAGGGAGTCAATTTCTGTTGTCAGTGGAATCCAGGAAAGAAAAGAAAATCTGTCTTCAAGGATTCCTGTAAGTGAAATATTTAATATTTTCAGTAGGTAAAAGTTTTCTTACATTTCTTCCATTGTACTAAGTAGGTGTGAATGCATATTCTGAGTATATAAAATTGATGGAGAATAATTGCACATTTACTAGAAGTAGGAAAAATGGTTACATTTTACTTTTAGCCTGAGAACAACTATGGAAATAGTCTTCTAGAAGAAAATAATGGTTCACCTACTTTTGATAGAACATTCTTGCAGGTACCATGTGTCAGAGTATGTCAACAGTTTCCACTTTCAGATAGTCTGCAGACAGAGGACTCAAATGCTACTGGATTTTTTATTTTATTTTATTTTTTAATATAACTTGCAATTGAGCAGGAGAAAGCATACTATGCATGTTTTTTGTCAGAAGAGTTCTGAGTTGTAGGCTAGTGTTCATGGAGTGGAGCAGGGCATTTACCAGCACAGTGAGGCAGCTGCCTGCAGACCTTCACAGTAATCCATGGAAAGAAGGAAAAAACAAAAGATCAGATAAAGAATTTCAGAACAAAATCACATCAAGACGGCTTCTTTTCCAGTTATGTAAAAAATCTGGATTCTTTTTAATCAATAGCTTCCCAACCAAACCTGAACATTTGTTGGTTTACTTCTCTGCATACTACGATAAAAGCAAAGCATTTGGTTGAACATTCTTGAAAAGCTATTTTTGGCATGTACAACTTAACCATAGCTTGCAAATTTTACGTTTCAAAATGCAACTAAACATTTCATATGTTGTTTAAATATCTTCAATTCACTACCAGGTTGTAGAATGAAAAGAAATTTAAACAGAGAAGCCACTGCTGTGAAATCAGCCTTTGAAGAAAATACATATTGCACACCTGATAAAAGAGCACTCTAAGACGGAAAGCCCAGTGCACAGAGACACACAAATAAACTTTTGATTCAACTGTGGATCTCCCACATGTTTAAAGAAGCCAAGCCATAGACAGCAAGGCATAATGGCCATAAACATAATTAGTGCAAATACTGCATTGTTCCAGGTTAGGTCTTCTAGGAACATGACTTCCATGCTGATCTCTGCTTCTCCACGCTGTTCTCCTGCTGGGAAAGCATTCACTATCTATGAAACTTGTCCTTCACACCTTCTCGTTTACTCATGAGTATTCTTGTTAAACACCACAGGCAGCTTGTACTTTCCACTTTTTAATAGGTACAAAACAGGTGATTATTTCAGAAAAGAAAGGAAGATCACTTTGTTTGGGGAGTTACAAGTATATTAGTATTAGAGGTGTTGTTTTGTGATATTGAACAGCTGATAGCTGTTTCTCCACACATGCTTTCCTCAGACTGAGGAAAATAATATGTAATTTCAAAGACCAAAGGTGTCAAATACATTCTACTGAGTTACAGCATCAGGTATTTACTGGTGTGAACACCTCCTTCTATAACTCCCCTTTTCTCACCAGTAGTATTTCACCATTTATGTGAAAATAATGTAGGATACAAATAATATTTTCCATAAAATAGCTGTAGGTTTCAGTCTCTGCCATGTTTGTTGTGTTTGCTTACAGCAATAAATTATTTTCTTTTTGTGGGGAGACAAATAAGATATGCTAGTATATAGTTAACTTTTCTTCACTGACTATCTTGCAGATTGAGATAATTGCACATAACCATTGGTTATGGAATAAACCTTTAAAGACTGCAGCATTTCTAGCACTACACAAAGTAAAAGGTGTGGGGTTTTGCTACTTCTTTTATGTGTTGCCCCTACAGCAGGTATTTTGCCTATGAAAATAGAATATGGCAAGAAAACACATTTGCAGTCCTTCTAGTTTCAATAGCTTGTGTCCATTATTACAACTTAAGAGCAGGCAGACTATGCAATTACTCTTACAAGACACAGACAGGCAATCCTTACCCTAAGAAAACTGTGCAGATCCTACTTATACATGTGGGTAATTCTACCCATGTAGGTGATGCTACTGAAAGCAGGGTAGCTCCCCACCTGCTGCAGTTCTTAGCAGCTGAAAATGTGGTTTTTGGACTTGGGCCCTTTAATATTATTTGAACCATGCTGTGGTTCATTTCTCATAGTGGGTAACATATTACTCCACACAGACTCCCACTGGCTTCAGGGAATCTGTTCACATTGCAAGGACCAATTCAGCAGTCAAAATCTGGCCTCGGGCACTGTGTGTGTTATTAGAGCAGAAATTCATTTTGAGCTGTGCTTGGGGAAAGCCCTACACATCTCCCCAGGTGGCAGCCATCAGTGTGCATGGTGCTGCTCCCCAGATCTTCCCCATGCAGCAGCTCTTCTACGTGAGCTATGCAAACTGCCAGAAGTACATGCAGCACAATTCTCACAAGCTGCTGTGCAAACCTCTCCCATCTCTAAAGGCTGTAGGCTCCTGGGTTCTGCTGGCTGTGCTGCCCTGTCCCATTTGTGAGCCTTGGTGAGATTGCTTCTGAACATTTAGGGCCCTGGAGTGAGATGTCAGGAACAACAGCTGAGGGCTCTGGTACAAATAAGATCCTCCAAGCTAAATTTAGGGGAAACTCCACAAAACTCTATTGATTTTTTTTTTCTCTGTACTTAATTCAATATCACTCTAGAAGGATAGCAAATTGGTAGGATTGTGTGTCCCCTTTACCATGATGTCATTTCAAGACAACTGCCTGCTTCTAAAAGGATATGGACTACCCACAACTATTTTGTCTGCAGGAGGTATCTGCACAGAATTTTCATTGAAATGTTAAGTGCAGAGTGGCAAAAGCATTCATATGTCTGGCTCACTGTGAAACCTGGAACATACAGCACCCACATCAGTCTGTTGATCTGAGTAGGTTTCCCTGCTTCACTTCTCCCCTCCAGCAAGGCAGAGCTGGTTGCCACAAGCATCCCCTCCTGCTGCTAGGAGGAGAAGGTGAAAGATGAGGGAGGGAGTGACAATGAGGGCAGCAGGGACTCAGGAGAGAGAATAAAGCAGAGTGAGTCTTGAATGACTCAAACTGGCAGTAATTGCCCTTAAGGGTAGCCACTGGTTACTGCTCTCACATCTGCAGTGTTTGAGGTGTAGGAGGCCACAGTTCTCAAGATGAACAAACATAAGCTTTAGGGCAATACCCCTTCATATTTCATTCCATTGAAAGTATCTTTCTATTAATACTCCTAGAAAAGACCAATTGCAGAATAGTCTGTCCTCACTTCCCCATCTCCCATTTGTTACACCCATGAAGTTATGGGCACAATCAGCTTGATCCTTAGGATTACTCTAACACAAAATCATGGAACAACCTCTTATAGCAAGGGCCAAATTAGACCTACATTCCTCTTTCATTTACCTGAGACCACAGTGCATGAAGTTCATGGCTTTAGCGTAGATATGACCACTAAGAGGCAATTCATGCCTTGGCCATTGGTCCCACTGTTACTTCAGAGTCTGCAAATTTGCAGAAGGCAGCAGCAAATCGGTGTCATTATAACTCTTTGTGAAGATTGGAACCTGTGCTACAGTTTTTTTCCCTTTTTTTTTTTAAATTTCCCTCAAGTCAGGAAAGCAAATATAGAATGAACTCTACAAGAAATGTTGAGAATTATGTTTCTATAAAAGAACTTCCAGAAAGTAACAAGTGACTAATATTACTGATGCAACATGAACATAATAGGTGAATCTCAGCAGTATATCACAATCATGATACCTATGCCTTAGGGTATTAAGATGTGATGTAAACTTGAGCGCTTTAGAGACCTCTGATCTCTATTCTGTTACAGAGATCTGAAAGCGGCATCTCATTAAAATGAGGGGGAAAATGAAACAACACTTGAGTCTTTAAAAAGCTGCTGCTTTCTGGAATAATAATAATAAAAAGATGCTGTTATCAAATTTCAGACATAATCATGAGCCTGCATCATGAAATCTTGATGGCAAGCTATTGTGATAAAATCTATAGGAAAACTATCTGGACTCTTTACAGTAAATTTTTTAACAGAAGTTCAAGGAAAGGAAAATATTAATTGGAATGACCACAACCAGATGAAATGACACATTTCTGTACAGGACAGTTATCCAACAGCTTTGAACAGGACACAGGGGGAGGAAATCACTATGAGGAAAATCAGGTATTGGAGCAGTTTGCCGTGGGCTGTTGTACTGTCTCCATCCTTGTAGGTTTTCTAGACTTCTCTGAATAAAACCTGAGCGCTCTGATCAAATAGACATCAGAGCTAACCCTGCTTACAGCAGAAGGTGGGACTGTGGACTTCCTGAGGTATCTTCCAACCCAAATGCTCAATGTCCACTTTTGAAATTGCACCTCAGCAGTGGCTGATTGTCCTGCTTTGTGGACTACATATTACACTATATATATTACACATTGAAAGGGGGTTACCTTTTTATGGGAAAAATGAAACCTGAACATTTACATGAAAATGGAAGGTGTGAGAGTGTCAGCTGCATGCTTCTGAGCCTTCAGGCTAGGGTGGTGGCTCCAAGGGGAGGACACCCATCTTCAGGTCCCTGCTGCATGACTCAGAGTAGAGGTTTGCACCCTACACTTCTCCAGATGGGTTGCAAATGGCAAGCTGTCTGGCCCAGGGTATGAATCAGCTTGCTAATCACCCTTGATATGCATGTGGTCACCACTATGTCTGTGCCTCAGTGAGGCATTTTGGCTTGAGGACCAAATTCCAAGCCTTGAATTCAGCAGCAATCACAGGTGGTGTAGCTCGGCCCAGCATCAGAGGCTGCTGAGTATGTTTCAGTTCCTTGCTGTTTACAGGTTGTGTTTGAGATTCTGCAATGGCTAGAGCAAGGTCACACGGCAGCTTTACTCCTTCCTGACATGGCCCAGCTAGGGTAGATAAGAAGCATGGGGGTAAGAGGAGATGTTAGTGGCCAAGTTGGTTCCTTAGCCATCTCAGAGCCAGCACAGAGGGCTGCAAGAGAACCCCTAAGCATGCCAGGGTTTCTGGTGCTGCTCTGAGCTGCCATCATGCCGCTAGAGGCTGGCTGCAATGCACAGAGCCAGAAACTCCTGACTGTTAATCCTGCCTCTCAAACAGTCTCCTGAGGCCTCAAGCAAAGCATTTCACCTCTCTGTTGCAACTTCTCCATCTGTAAAATTGGGATAATGACATTTTTACTAGATTGTAGGAGTGCTGTGAACTTTAATTAAGGCAGGGTTTGTAAAATACTTTAATGAGGAAAGCGCTAAGAATGAGTAGATTATTTGATTAAGCTGGCTATTGTGGTGCTCCCAGACCTGCCCAAATGACCCAGGATCCATGTGTACAAACTGCAGATTGTTATCCTGAAAGCCTTCGAAGATAAGCATTGCAGGGCTTGAGTCTTGGGCAGATGGGATTTGGTTTGGGAGCTCCCATTTTCAAGCACAGAAGTGTGCAGCACCTCCACTTGCTGCCAACCTATTTTCCTTCATTTTGCAGATAACAATCAATGATTTACCAAGAGTTGGCTTAAAAAAAGTTACAATTCTAGATGGTGGAATAGGCCACAATAGTAAGTACTGGATGCAGGGTGTCCTTTCTCATGGCTTTTTTTTTCTGAATGTAGTTGAAGCTGCATACATAAGGTGCATACATATCTGTGTCACATCCAGTCAGCCCATGATGGAGGGATGATGGACTGGATGGGACCAGTACTTCAGCTCTTACAGCCAAAGGTAAATCAGGACTGACTACACTGTATCTTTGGTCCTTCAGGTTGCCAAAGGACACACACACAGGGATGCTGTGGGAAAGTTATGCCTCTCTGCAAGGACCCTTCCAAATACCTCTTCTTTTCTGGGTGGACAGAGGTGTAGATGCCACTCTGCAGCCTTGTCTGGGGATCATGGCTCTGCTCTGCTCCCTTTTGGCACTCCAAGACAATCAGGAAGGAGCAGCTCCTCCAATTAAGTCATCTGGAACAACAGTTAGGCCTGCAACTCCGTATTTCAATCTGAGGAAGATTTAATCAGTCTGGCTCTTAATGCCAGCCTGCTGCTCTCTGATCGAGAATTATTTAAGCTATTATTGAAATATTGTGCTCAGATTTCTATTATGGTGAGTATTCACAGGAACAATGCTCCTCTTGAGCAAATAATGTGGAGTTGCTTGTATTAGACAGAATTCCACATATTCACTTTGTGTTACTTTCACACTGCTGGTCAGGAACAATGATATTTGTCCAGTGCTAGAAACAATTACTAGGAGTCATATTTTGGTGACATTTCAAGCAAATTTCTGTGATGGAAATTGGCTTTCAGCATTTCCAATTTCTTTAGGAAACCAACATCTGTCTGGTTTGGGGGTTTTGCACTACAGCTAGTGCCAAGCTTCCTAACTGAGTTTCCATTCTTTAAATTTTAATCATGTTTGCAAATTTCAGACATCTAAATCAGTTTTCCTTTCATTGGATATAAAAGATTACTGTCCGGAAAGATGAAAAGCCACTAATCTAGCTAAATTCATGCTGCTCATTTGTTGCTTTTTGCTACAGACACCTTGGCTCCCAGCTATCCTCAAGATTAAGCAGCATCTTCTTTTAGATTTCAGGAAAGACTATTTCAGAGCAGCTGATACAGCGTCAGAACAATGACCACAAACCAAGAGTAATGAATTTAAATGTTTGCTTCTACTGCTCAGTTCAGACACCTGATGTGGTATACATGGACATGCCAGTAAAAAAAAATTAAGCTGCTGAAATGAGCTACTATTCAGGCTCAGCAAATCAGTCAGTGTTACTGATAATTACAATTTCAGAGAAAAGTTCCAGTGAAGTTTTTTTTTTTAAAGTGTTCCTGAGAAAAACTCTGCTCCCCTTTTTTCATTTATGTGCTCTTAATGAGGGTTTCAGAAAGGTACTTTCAAGATGTATTAAGAATGAGAGAACTCCAATGGCTGCCCCACTTAACAGAATATTTTTAATTGCTGGGTTTGTCATGCATTTGAAAACCATTGTGTGGTAAATCCAATAATCCAAATTATTGTTTCTTAATCCAATTAGGTATTTAATTAAACTGTACAGAGTCCAGCAGTGCTGCAAGATTTAATATCTGCTTTTGGGTTTGCTTTATTTTAGAATTTCTGTGTGCCATCAGAGGACAGAGCTCTAGCTCAGAAAAACGAAAGTGCCCACCATGCTGCCATACAGAGCAGGGGTTCTCAAACATTCCTATCACATTTCCCACTACAGCTGAACCAGATAGAACTGTAGATCCTATCATGAGCAATGGCATTTTGTCTATTCCTCTGCCACCATGATGCTCACTGCTGTGTACTTACTTCAGTTTCCCTGAGACCTTCAGACAACTTTCAAATTTGGACAGAATGCTCTCAGGGGTTTTGGGTCCAAACTGGTGCAAAAGTTCAGTTATATGAAGTATCAAGTCCAGGAAAAAAGACTGAGGGGAGAGGATGCATGTGAAGTCTGTGAATTATATAAAAATAATCATGAAACCATAGAACATCCACAATTGGAAGGGACCTACAAGGATCTTAGAGCCCAGCTTCAGCTCCATGAAGCATCACCCAATATTCAAACCTGAATATTGAAATCTGAAAGTGCTGTCCAAGTGCTCCTTGAACTCCAGCAGTCTGGGGCCATGCCCACTGCCCTGGACAGCCTGTTCCATGCCCACCACCCTCTGGTGAAGAACATTTTCCTGACACCCAGTCTGACCCTCCCCTGACACAGTTCCACGCTGTTCGCTCAGCCTGTCACTGTCATCAGAGAGATCAGCAGTGCCACTCTGCTCCCTATAAGGAGTTGCAGCTGCTCAGCCTCCTCTGCTCTGGCTTGAGCAAACCAAGGGATTTCAGCCACTCCTTTCATATTTTGCACTCCGGACTATCTTTTTAATCCTCCTTTGGGTAATTAATAATAGTTATACGACCTTATTATATTGTGCCCAAACCTGCACACAGTGCTTGAGGTGAGGCTAAACAGCAAAAAGCAGAGCAGGACAACCCCTTCCCTCACCCAGCTGGTTCTGATGTACCACAGGGTACAGTGTGCCAGGGCACCCTGCTGATGCAGATTCAACTTGCCATCAATCAGAACCCCCCAGTATAAGCAAACTGAAGTATGCATGAGCAATAGTTGCTTTGCTCTTGACAGAACACCTTAACTATTCAAACATACCTTTCATACCCCAGTATATCTTGCTACATCTCCTTTAGTTCTTGTGGAAGAAAAGGAAGGATGTTAATGACAGCTCCCTCATGCCCACATCTGGAAACTCTTCCACCCTTCCTCCTCGTGCTGGAGGTGGGTGATCCACACAATGCCTCCTCCTCCTCCTGCACAGAGCGAGAGGCAGGTAGAGCATCAACCTCCCCGAGCAGAGCTCTGATGAATTCATACATCCTGATGTGCCACTTCCTGCATTAGCACAAGCTTTGAGCCAGCAAACAACTTCACTAACAGCTCTGAAAGTGAAATCTTTCCTTTTACCTGCACACAAAAAATGCTCTTTCTGAAGCAACTAAAATTGCTTGCTCACTCCGCTAGGAAAGTAATATGACTGCAACTGTGATTTATGCTCTTGAAGATAGGACATTAGACTTTGCCCATCTCTGGGTGGAAGGTGGACATGAGAGAGAACAGAAAAGCACTCCTTTATTTCTCTAACTTTATTCTTCGGTGCTTTACCCTTTTGTCGGGTTCACTCATTTTATTATTTCTTTCATTTTCACTGATCTTACACCTCCAAATGTCTCCTCCAAATCTCTGCCATTCAGGAAGACAAGAATAAGCTCTTTCATGCTGCGATGCTGCTTATCAGACAGCCCTGCTGCCTGATGAGTGGAGGTCCGAGTTTTACACTGGTTGTGGAGTTCTCATCAGATGCTGACTGTGATTTGTGAAATGATATATTAACTGATAGTTGAGGCATATAATTGCACTATTAATTATACCTGCTTCAAGGGGGTGGTAAAAAGATTCAAGCCAAAAAGCCAAATACGGATCATCATCCTTGTTAGCATGAACATTACCTCTGCCCTGCACCAGCCTTTATGATGTGCTTTACCTGGGACTAGACTCCAAGCCCACTCACAGATACCAGCAGTCTAGCTACTCCTCCACATGGGCACAGTCCTGCTGTGGAGAACTCAGTGCACGTGTCTCACAGATGGCAGATAGCAACTATACTCTGCAGCAAGGTTACTTGTGATCTGGACTGCGCCTGTCTCCCTGCTCACACTTTTCCCCATGCCAGCAGCAGAAGCAGCGCAGAAACTGTGCATCTCAGAGTGGGAGGTGTCCATGGGTAGCCCTTGGCTCTCCCAGTTGCCTGGGCAGAGCTCCAGTATGGGATGGCTGCCAGACTTCTTGCCTGAGGACAGGGCTGGGGGGGTTCAGTTATGTGTAAGCAAGATTTTTTTGGTCTGACTTTACTAGAGGAGGCCATATCACTCTAGGTTCCCTTTCTTAGTTTTACATAAACAATTATGTAGGCTGCAAATATGTGCCTCCAGACACTTTAGGAACTGCATAACACCTCAGCTGAACATTTTATCTTGGAAAGCAGGGACTTATTTCACTGCAAGATGGAGATGGTCCTTGTTATGTAGCTAGATAAGAAAGTTTTCAAGAGAGTTACCTGTCAGTTCTAGATTGTACCTGGCTATGTTCCCATCTGAGTTTTCTGAAGACTCTAAGGTAAGTTTTTTTCTGTTTAACACGCTTGAAAAATTCAGAATTTCCACCTGAGTGAAGAAATTAAAATTTTTGTGGGTGGGCCAGAGAAAGAGCAAAGTGCATGTTTAGTTCCAGGGTTCAAGGGAAGGGCGGTGTGTGACAAGGGCCACATCATGATGTTCAAAGCACACAGTGGCATACAGATCTGGCACGACAAAACACCATGCACAGTCCCATTTTTTCTGTCACTCTTGGAAATTAAAATATAACTTTTTTTTCTCACCATGCCGTGCAGGACTGTCACAGAAAGGATGTCATTGGACAAGAGGGCTTGGCACATACATCCAAAACACAAATTTAAGGTAAGCTGATCTTCCTAAAAGCTTGCTCATGAACAAGCAAACACTCACCTTTTCCCCACCTCCATTTATTTATTTATTTATTGTAATCCAAGACTCAAGTTTTCCCTCCACAGCAAAGGCGCTCTTGGTAAAATCCCGTCTGGGAGCCCAGTAGCTCCTAACATTAGCTTGCATCATTATGCAAATACACCCCTGCTGTTCCCACACTCTGGGCAGGTAGCAATCTCAGCTCCCCAGCACGTCCCACAGCTGCTTCCAGCCACTGCCACCAGTTAAGACTGGATTGCCATAACCACATTTGTCTCGACTTCAGTTCTGGTTTCTTTTTCAATAGCTTCTGTAGCTAGGTGCTCTTGTGGTTCTCATGCTCTGTGTTCATGAGTTTCTCTACCCCATTTTTCAAATGCAATATAACATTAATTGTTGAAAATACACAACATCAGCTGCAAACATTTAAGACAGATGGTAAATGCAACGTCATCATCACAATGCCTTTATCTCATTGTCTACATGTAAACCTAACTCAGTAACTTTCAGTTTACCTTTTCTGGATAACTGTATAAACCCGCTCAGCAGTTTCAAAAGACTGAAAAAAAAGAAAAAAAAAACCTTTAGTTTTTTTTTCATTTATAACTTCATCTCCCAGCAAAGCCTGAGAAGGCTTTAGAATTCTTGACAAAAAGCAAGCAATCCATTTGCCTTTGGTCAAGAAACACAAGAATCACACTAAAATCCCTTGTTCACTCAGGTCAAATAAACTACATTGGCCCCAGTTCTTCATGAAACAGGACCCCAGCCAGCATGAACACACTGGAGGCTGAGCAGCACAGGGTTCTAGGCTGTAGCCTCTAATCAGTGGCTTGATGGTCCTGGACTTAGTTTTGCACAATGAGTGCCCAGAGAGTAGCATGGTCCCATACACATGTGGTGGACAGATCTAAAAGAGCTGAGATGGCCCTTTTCTCTCTACCTTTCCTCAAAAGATCCCCTCGCATGCTCAAATGGAAGGAGGGAGAAGCTGGTGACCCCACTCCAGCCACAGCACCTTTTCCAGTGAGGCAGCCAGAAATCTTTCCTGCTATCACCAAACCTCTACACTGCTCCACGCAGAGTAACCCTCATGGAAAGAAGCATACAGCCCACTGGATTTTCCCGTTTCATTTTATTCATCTGAGGTGGCGAGAATACTTAAATGCCTAAACAGAGAATACTTACGGTTGCCTGCCTGTTAACACAATTCTTTACGCCTGTCTCCAAAGATGTAAACATGGGAATCAAACATCTGCTGTGCTTTCAGCAGGAGAAGAGATTACAGGGAGGTACTTCTTTTTTTTTCTGTCTTAATTTTTTTTTCCTTAATTACTAAGAGGTTTAGCACAGTAATACAATATAAAAGAACTTACATTTAAATAGGCTTACAATTATTTTCACTATATATTAATAATTTGGATGACACATATCTCACTGTTTCGGAGTTACCAGGTTAAAACATCCTGTCTAGCCCAGCAAGCTTCACCCTGCATGGCTCCACACCAGGGAACAAGAAAGGAATTCTTCTCTTTGAGTCTCCACAGGCTTTGCCAAAAGCCACTTAATGACCTTGCCTAGTCTGCCATAGGTTACACCCATCAGGGTTTAAGACAGATGTTTTCTGCACTGCAGCTGTGAGGAGAGTTCATATGTTCAAGTCTGCAAAGGAGTGAGGCACATCCGTCCCCAGTCAACTGTGTTCAGCTGTGGCTGAGGGCATGCAGAGCACTTCAGAGACTGCCTATTAGGGCTAGTGGTCTAATAAAAAACAAAGGTGTGTAAGTGGATTCTCTCTCTGGAAGAATTCTCTTTAGTAGTCACACTTGTTTTTAAAGTGACTTAAGTTTTAGACAGATTTCTTGTGTGCTCTAATTTGGACTGTATTTAAGGGAAATTAAGTAAACAAACTAGTCGCTTCTGTCTCTTCAGCAATGTTTTACAATACTGTCAAAGCTATCAAGCTTTCTCACAAAAATACCATAAAAACATTTTAGTACAATTAAGTACTGGGACTCATATAAATGATACATATGGGATTAATCTTTTTTTTTTTTTTAACTTGTCCTGATGAAGACGTGGTACCCAGCACTTTGCTCTTAGGTCATTATGCAATCATGCCCTCTGAGCAGAACCAGTTTTTAATCAAATGCCTTTCAATGTGTTTTAGAGAAAGTATGTCTTTCTGTATCACTGACTTTTGAAAGATGAAAGAAATAAATGAATTTCTCTGTGTGCTTGGGACTCACTGTCTTTGTCTGATATTCACAGAATACAAATTTCCTTCTAGTGACCTAAGGAGGATTTTGTGATCCTCCTTCTCTGTGCTCCAGCCAGTCTACATTGCTGTAATTTTGAATTTTGGAAGGGGCTTCTGCAAATTGGACAGAAGTTTTGCCCCGTGACTCCAGCCACAGAAGAACATGAGAGCATTCTGATGCCTTCATGGCAGCGAGGCGTGGGACAGTGCACACAGCACAATGTGGGGCAGTAAGAACAGGAAGATGCTGGGCACAAGGAAATGTCTTTTTACATGATATGTACAAATTAATTTGTGACAGAGGAGGAGAAGAATATAGAAAATATTTCCTTCAGCTGGAGCTGTACTTTTAATTAAATCTCCATATATAATGGTAGGAAAACAGTATGTCAGAAAGCTAAAGTGATCAAGTAGCTGCTAAACCATTTAACATCTTGAAATAGAATCATAGAAACATAGAATGGCTGGGGTTGGAAAGGACCTCAAGGATCATCAGGTTCCAACCTTCTCACTACAGGCAGGCTTGACAGCCCCCAGATCAAGTACTAGATCAGACTGCCCAGGGCCCCATCCAACCTGGCCTTAAACACCTCCAGGGTATCCACAACCTCTCTGGGCATATACTAAATAAAGATACTGTGATACTGCTCTCCAGTCCTATTGTGGCTCGTTTTACTGTAAAGAAACTTGGTTTTGTGTCTGACAGTCACTCTTGGAAGCAAAAGCTGATGGACACACAGGAGAGGGCTGTGTGTTCCCCCATCGATACGCCATAAAACAGAAATGAAAAGCCATGGGGTGATCAAGTGATTTGGTCCTTCTTCTATTTTTCTTTTTTGAACATCAGTGCAGATTCCCTTTGTGTTGCAGATTCTTGTTCAGTGGGAAGTAGACGGTGTTACTTATTTCATTCGATCATCAGATAGATTATTGTTATTAGTCAGATATAGAATACATTTTAATATTTTTTATATTCTAAATTGAGCAGTTCACTCTCTTGGAAAATGCACTTACTAAAAAACAAGAGTGACAGAACATTTCTACTTTGTCAAGCAATATTTTAATAATATAACTGTTTGGTTCCAGAGCTCAGCAAAGCCTGTGTGGTAAGTAATGTTAGTTTGCAAACTGGAAATGAATTTTCTTTTTTAATTTAAATGACTGACGCTGATTGTTCAGTGCTTCAGACTCAACTTTTTTTCCTGTTTTCTTGTTGGTAGACACGGGACAAAGAAAATGATACAGCAGCCACGTGAGCAGTTCCATCTTTTTTCTTTTTTGTTGTTTTTCCTTTTGTTCGCTCAGAAATACATACTTTTCTTGCCTCAGTTTTTCCTTCCTTGACTAATTTGCCTCCATCAGGTTCTTCCATTTGCAAGGTTCTTCCTCTCATCCTGTCCTCTTTCTGCTCCTTGATCTCTGCCTCGCTGAAACAATTTATGAGATTAAGAGTCTGAATCTCCACATAAGGAGATTATATCCTTTCTGCTGCCAACTAAATGGAGCCAGGGAGAAAAAACACTTCAGTATCTGAGTTAAATGTCTTTTAATTATCTAAATCAAATGGGATGTACACTTATTAAAACTTTCCCTTTTGTTTCATTTCTAGGATGATGTTCAGTGCATGTTGAAGGTTTCCTGCAGCTTTCACAACCGATTCATTGCCCCATCATACCCAGAGTAGCACTCAGCATTGCTGTGTCAGTCCAGGGACCTTTGTTGTAAAATTTGGGTCTTACCAATTCCTGCAAAGCACCAGAATCAGATATCTCTCTTCCTCCGGTAACATAAAAGCACATAATCATGGTTAGAAAGTATTTCAAGGACAAGTTAGTGTTTCAGCATGTGATATTTATGTATAGGTAATATTCTAAGTGGTATCTTCATGGCTCCCCTATAATTTAAATAATCAGTGAAAGGATGCCTCCTCTTTTTTTTTTTTTTCAGCTGCTCATTTGATATCTCTGCCATTTAATGTACCATTGAGAACATTTTCTTTCATGATTTAAACCTAGATTTGAATACATGTATTTTCTATGAACTGAGTTCAGTACAAACCTGATAAATCCTCACTAAAGAAAAGAAGAACACCTCGTGTACCATTTATTGGGTAATACTGAACTTGCTTAGTAGATGGATGGGAGGAACTGCAAAAAGTTGACTCAGCAAGAAATCTTTCCGTAGATTTTCTAAGGAAAGGTGTTTTGTTCTTGCATCTTTACAGACATCTCTGGATATACTACAGCAGTTCTATACGTAGACACACTTATTCTGGAATTAGTTGCTTTTTTATT
Source organism: Odontophorus gujanensis (assembly GCA_013399175.1). Classification (NCBI taxonomy): domain Eukaryota; kingdom Metazoa; phylum Chordata; class Aves; order Galliformes; family Odontophoridae; genus Odontophorus; species Odontophorus gujanensis. The sequence goes on from VXAB01009966.1 coordinate 115,587, forward strand.
AGCTGAGACAGGAAAAAAGGTATTTTTCCCCAGAACTCAGGAATGACACGAACAGCAATACCTGCTGAAATTCACACCTGCTCCAACATTGTATCCTGTACACATACTGTAACATTTTTTAAAAAGGAGAAATACTAAATTTATTTCTATGTACCATTCTCCCATAACATTGGAGTTAACGTATTATTAAGGAAAGCCCTGTTGAAACCTACGACTGTGTTGTATGTTCTGCAGGAGTACATCTACTAACCCTGGTAACATGGCCATGTGATTTTCATACTAACTTCCTGCCTATCTAAATTCACATGTCAATTAATATTGTGTGTGAGATTCCCAGTGTTCTTCTCTGCTGTTAAACAGATGCTGCATTTCAGACTTAGTGAAATTGTTTCATCTATTTTTCTTTTTCTTTCACAGAACTGCTTTGGGATCTCTTTAGCTAAAAGATAACATGTAAATTTAAATCAATGGCAAATTTAAACCTTGGCCACATAGCTCAGAATTACTTCTGCATTTTCTTCTTGATCTGTTTCTGTATATAGAGCATTACTGAAAGACAGTGAAATTAGATTTACTCATATGGCTGACCTGCTTTGGGGAAGCAAACACATGATAGCCTTGTGCTACACGAATGTCATGATCTAATGAATGCTCATGCTGAAAGGTACCTCCTTTAATTATTGACAAGACAATTTCATTCCATTTATAGCTTTAGAAAATAAACAAATATATATATACATATATCCCAAAGCCTATATATATGCATCACACCTTCTCAAATTTCTTTTTTTTTCCTAGTGTTATTAATATAGACATATGTGTTTGCACCAATAATTGCTCTTTCTTTGCTTGAATCCTTTTAAGCAAGTCTCCTTTAGTAATGACTATAACAAAACATATTCTGGCAGAATATGCTAAATTCAGCAAAAGATAAATCTGCTTATGTTACTCAGTAAAGATATAACATTTATACAAGAAAATAAACTCTACCTGCATGCAATTTAAATCCAGGGCACTCCTTTGCAGATAGTTAAAAGTCTATCAGGCCAGGAACAATCCATGAATGTTACAGAAGGTAAAGAGAGCAAGAGGTCTCGGATTTTCAGACAGTGCACGAGTACCCAGTGGAGGAAAATGCCCTCCATGGGACTGTCAGTAGTTTGTTCACCATCCACAAGAATTGGCTGCCTCTATTATGAAACTCTGGAAAATCGATCAGAAAAAAAATATGAATAAAAATGAAACTCCAATTAAAAGAGCTAGAGTCAAGTGCGTACTGCATCACATCTTTCATTCGCTTTCATGGAGTCACAGCTAGCCAGCGGTTACAGACCACATCCTCCTGCCACTGCCCAAGTTCCAGCAGGGGGTTAAGATGAATACTCCCCCAGTTGCAGGCTGATTAGCACAGTGACAAAAACATGGACAGTGCTGGTTTACCTGCCCAGTGTGCTGCCAGAACTGCCATGCAGATGGATACAGATGGCTCACCTGAGTTCAAGAAAAGGGTAGATGTGAGGGATGTGGTTAGTGGGCATGGTGGTCATGGGTCAGTGGCTGGACTAGATGATCTTAGTGGTATTTTCCAGCCTTAACAATTCTATGATTCTGTGACTTCCACAGGAGACTGGAGAACTCTCTGGGAGGCAGATGTTGCAGTGAACAGCCATTCTGGTGAAGATTTAAAAACAGTGTATGGCATAGCCAAGGACTACGGGACTGTAGTTTCTGCATGCGCCTCTGATGGGGAAGAAAGCAAGCAGTAGTTGTGTGAGGAAGCACCACAGGACAGATGTACCAGCAAAACAGCACCACAGGACAGATGTACCAGCTTGCCCAGCTGAAAATGAAGAGATAACATAGAGAGATAACATAGTGCAAACCAGCATGTAAATATTCATTATATCACCTCTCATCTTGTGATAAATGGATAAATGTGTCGTGACATCCTCCATACCCACAGTTGCTCGGGGATCTTGTTTCACAGCTAAAGATAACTCTGCTGGTAGCACGATACAAAGCAATGGTGGATTGTTTTATGCCAGCAGGAGCTGGCTACCAAGGAACCAGGCTTATTTCCACCCTACACCTCCCCAAGTGCTGTGGGACTGGACTCCATGCTCTGCCGAAACACAGGGAGAGAAGCAGGAGCAGGGGGCAGCAAGTTGGCATCATTTAGCCTTGATACAAAGTGATGAGCTGAGACACTTCGGAAGGCATTACAGACAGCCAAAAGAGGAACTGCAGGTTGCCCGGAGAGATGGCGGATTTCCATCCCTAGAGACACGCGAGGTCAGGCTCCGAGCACCTGGTCTGCTGCAGGTGTCAGCCACCGCG
>VXAB01009967.1:0-11066 GCA_013399175.1 Odontophorus gujanensis
GCAGCCATCTGCCTTCAGCGTTACCGTAAGGTTAATAAGGTTTATCGGACACTCTCTCTCTTGCTCATTTTATTTGATTCATTAGCCTCAATTCCAATTATATTGTATTATATTGTGTTATTTTGCTTTCTGATATCTTATTTAGTAAATTAGCTTTCCTCCTCAGATGGTTGCCGCTGTTTTGTTCCTAGGCCCATTTCCCTTCTCCTTTTTGTTTCCCCTTTCCCCCTTCCTCTTCCCCAGGGTGTGGGCCCATGGGTCCCCTGCCTCAATTGTTACGGTATCGGGTCAAACCATCCTGCAAACCGCTGACAGTGGTTAAATGCTAGAAAAGTGTACCAGAGAGGTTGCGGGATTGCAAGCCTTGGAGAAATTCAACTCTCAACTGGACAAGGACCTGAGCACCCTGCTTATTGGCTCTACTTTGAGTAGGGGGTTTAAACCAGAAAACTTCAGAGGTCCCTTCCCACATAAGTTACTTTGTATTTGCATCACTTGTGATCCCTAGGTCAGCGATAGCTCTTCAAGTCTTTATTGGTGTATGTATAAAGCTGTTTTGTCATTCCTTTTTATTACTTTCTTTCTGTTCGTGTACTGTTCGGGAGGGATGTTTAGGCATTTAATGGTAAGAAATAGGTTTGAGGCATGTAAAAATGATGTGAGACTAGAAGAGGATCATATTATGGTATATTTTGGATAATTCCTGTGTATAATAACAGGAGAGAAGTTAGAAGCCAGTGGGGTGACCCTTGATCATGAGGCAGGCAGATGTTTGGGCTTCATACTTGGGGAAAGTACAAGCCAACAGCTAAGAAGCATGGAGAGTAGTGAGTAAGAAAAAATGTGGGGGGAAATGGAAAAAGGTTAAAGCTTGACAAAAGAAGGCATGAAAATTCTTGAGGCTTTTTGTTAATTTTTTTTGTTGTAAATATAAGGACTATATGCTTCCCGTATTAAAGACAGCATTTTCCTAGTATTGCTTTTCCTTGTAAGTCATCGTAATTTCTGCAGATGTGCTATCTGACCAGAAAAGATTAAGAAAGTGGGAATGGTTGCAAAGGTATTTGCTATACTTCCACTGAAAGAAAGTGTTTGAGAATTTCTCACAGTAGTAATATCCGGTAATATTTAAATGATTCAATGTAGGTTTTTTTTTTTTTATGTTCTCTATGTATTTTTTTTTCAGTACATGGATGTTATTTTGGGTTAAAAGAAACACTTATTTTTGCACGCTTTTAGATTTCTTACAGGGTTAAGGGAAGACAAGTTTGAAGTTCAAAATGCCGTTCAAAACGATGAGGTTGTGAGTTCAGAAATATTCCGCTGGTGATGGGAAGATTCTAGCTACAGCTAGCTGCCTGCCTTATGTAGGAATTGCTGATACTTTACTTGACCAGTTGTTTGTACGTGTATTAGTTTTAAAGCTGTCCTAGTAGCACTAACGGAAATAAAACTTTGAACAGTTATTTCAGAAACCAGAGCTAGGAGTTGAGTGTGTTTAAGTTGTGATTAAAAACTAATCTCTGTAAGCATGAAGGAGTAGGTGGCATGGGTACGTGAGTTGCAAGGAAGAAAAATCAAAAAAGAGATCGAGAAAAATGCACTGGTGATATCAATTGTGGCGTACCACTTGGCTACCTTTGACACCAGTTTGTATTGAAGTTCTAGCATGTCTGGTACGGCAGTGCTTATCTGTGGCATGACTTCATTCAGGCCATGATATAGTCCACTGTTGCCTCCACTCTCCATTATACTTTTGCACTGATCACATGGGACTATTGAAGGGTGAGCAAGTCTTGCTGATTATTCATTCCTTGGTTCTCCAGTTGGTGAATCAGCTTATGCATGGGAACCAAGTAGTTTTGGTTGGTGCAATACTGCCACCGCTACACTGTTGTAGTAGCGGCGGACACCTGCTGTTCTTCTACTCTAAGCAATCCCACAGTGTTGGGAAATGGCTGCAGGAGCAGGGAAGTCACGGTGATATGTACGAGCATAGTTTGCACAGCAGCACAGACTATATACTCATGGAGAAGTATTAGATGTTGATAGGAGGTCACAATGTCCCTGGACCAAGTGACAAAGCAACTCAAGGCGGACATGAACTGCTTCAGCTGAGCAACCCAAGCTGCCAAGATGTCTATNACAGCAGAAGGGTTCCCTGAGAGACCGGACAAGGTAGACAGCTGCTTAATATCCTATATCTCCAAGGTAGCCATACCAAAAGCCCACTGGTACCCTTTTGGGACCTTGAAGTACCCTCTACTGAGGTCATCTATGCCAAGGATGCATGGAATCTCTGGGCCAGCCAAAATGGAGTGCTTTTGCCACTCATTCAGAAGAACCTACACGTGTAGCTTTTTCTATCAACAAACCTTCCCAGACAGGATGCTGTGACAGTATTTTAGAATCTAAAGCTTGGATATTAACTACCACCAAGCAAGTTGTTTGGCACTGATACCTCAGAAAGACAATTGTAAATAGAAATGTTTCATGAAGCATATAGCATATTCTTTACCATGCCATCTATCTTAATGCTGATGTGGTTGAGAAAAATAACAGTCATAATGCATACAGAAGAATAATTTCCAATGCAAAAATATACCAGATTACAAAAGCTTAAAAAAAAACAACGGAAAAAAAAAACATGTACAGATCAGTTGCATATCTTTCTCTGTCTCCAATTAAAGATGGCTGACATAATTATAGTCTTATCTGACATTGTAAGCTGGACTGAGAACTAGACAACTAGTTGTGAAGGGAGAGACATCACTATATAGAATAACCATGAGAATATTCTAAATATTGCTAAACATATAGTAAATAAACTCCAAAAAGGGCAGCCTTAATATCAAGGCAACTATTTTTTTTTTTCCTCCTCATACACGATCAATCTTATTATATTAAATAATAAGTACAATGTGGGAAACTTCACTCATTTCCTGGAAATGTTTTCTGGATTTTCATTTGTTTAAAAGGAAGAAAAAAAAAAACCACCCCAGAACATTGTCCGACTAATTTAACACCGTCATGAAAGTTCTGAAGTCAACAAATCTTTTTTCTATTCATCCTATAGACAGAATATAACTGTATTGATACTAATATTAATGGCCAGGGAGGCAGATGCTACATGCAAATAAAATATTTAGTGTTATGCTACTACTGCATTAGAAGTTACCTAACTAAAAACTTAAGTAACAGGGGTACACAGCTCAATGGTGACAAACATTTTACATATACTTAAGCAAAATGAAGCATTTTATCGAGTGTTCTTACTAATTACAACAGCCCTAATAAAACATTCTCATCTCACAAATAAAGGTACATACCTTCCTAATCTGCATTTCAATGAACACATACTTCAAGTTAAGAAATTTATTCATTGTGTGGGAGATAATTTTTCATATACTCTCATTGTAATGGGAAAAAAAATACTGAATCAGCTTACCACCTCTGTTGATGTTTCTGCATGTTCAGAAGCAACATGTTCTTGAAGAGATGTTTCTGTATAACCCATCTTTCCACAATAAGGACAAGTAAAGGATTGTGGCTGCTCTACAGAGAAAGCTTCTCCACCATAATACAAATCTGGAAAAATATGTTGTTAAATGAGGGGTTATTTTCAAGCAACATAGTGCATTATTTTATTCATATAACTCCTTATATAACTCTATGCATGTAATCACAGTGAAATTCAAACATTATTTAATGCCATGGGTTTATGATTTTTGTTACCAGTATTCCACATCATAGCACAATGTAGTGCACTGGGAGTTAAAGAGTTAATGCTCCAATTCTATGGATTGTCAATAGTTTTTGGGTACCTTTCTCAGAAGAGAACTACTATTTCTCCCAGAAGACCTTCACTGTTCCGTTTCCATTTTCCGTTTCCAGGGAAAGTTAAAACTGCTTTCAAGTCAAGGCACTGTCCCCTTCTTTTACTGCTCGCCTTTGCAGTGTGTGCTCCCTAGGCGTCTCACCTTCAGCATTAGAGTAAGGCCTTGTCATGGTTTTATGATTTTTGGTACTGGTATTCCTCATCATAACATCATGTAGTGCATTTAGAGTTAAAGAGTTAATGTTCCAGCTCCATGGATCATCGATAGTTCTGGGTATATCTGTCTCAGAAGAGAAGAAGAACTACATTCCCCAGAGGACTTTGCGGTATTTTTACGTATTTACGCTCAGAGGGGAAGATAAAAACTGTCTGCGGTCACGGGACGCTCTTTCCTTTGGGGAGCGACTCAGCTGCGGGTGCTCGCTGCCGTCTCGCCTTCAGCGTTAGCATAAGGCCTTCGGTTTATCGGACACTCTCTTGCTCATTTTATTTGATTTATTAGCTTTAATTCCAATTATATTGTATTATATTGTGTTATTTTGCTTTCTGATATCTATTTAGTAAATTAGCTTTCCTCCTCAGATCGTTGCCGCTGTTTTGTTTCTAGGCCTATCTCCCTTTTCCCTTTTCCCTTTCCCCCCTTCCCCTTTCCTGGGGCGTGGGTCCGTGGGTCCCCCACACCAAACGTCACGGAACCGGGCCGAACCGGCCCGTAAACCGTTGACAGGTCTTTGGTTCTGGACACTCTCTCGTTTTATTTGATATATTAGCTTCAATTCCAATTATATTGTATTATATCGTGCTATCTTGCATTCCGCTATCATACTTAGTAAATTAGTTTTCTCCTTTAGCTTTTGCTGCTGTTTTGTTTTTAGGCCCATATCAGTATCTTTTTCCCTACCCCCATTCCTTCTCTCCTGTGGTGTGGGTCCCTCCACCCCAATTAGTCACAGAACTGATCCAAACTTGCCCAAAATTTTTAACATTTTCTGGTGCATTGGCCAGGAAAGGCATACTTTCTAACAGAGCTCCCTGAGAATACAGAGAGCTTTGTTCTCAAAGTTCATCAGTACTGCAGGCATTGTACTGCAAACAAGGCCCTGAAGTCCAGGCAGACTGCCAATACTCTGGAAAGTTTGTAAATTCTGAGTGCTTTTATAAAGAAAAAAAGCTATCTGCTGTCTCTTGTAAAAGTGTTCTTTGAGAGATGGCATTCAATCATTTTTTCCTCTTTTAATACTCATTACATACTGGGCTTCTATTAAGTCTGCCACTATGCTCTTTGGAGCTGTATGTATATATAAAAAACTAAAAACACTGATGGAAATACTCATTTTGTGTCTTCATACAATGTGGTACGAATTGGGCATTGAAAGTTGCGTCCCAGAGGGAGTTGCTAATTTTACAGAACGTGTGATTTTTAAACAGGTTTTTAGTCTCTCCCTTGAATCCCCTATATACTTTTTGAATGCTCATCCAATGATCATGTTGTCAATCTCTCTGAGTATACTCTTCATCGTTTCTCTCAGTATCTGTATTTATAATATTTTGAGGAAGCCTTCCCCAAAGCCGGAGAATGCTGAGTGGCAGGGAGTGTGGAAGGACTTGGGAGAGACTTTAGAGAAATGGGCATCCCCAGCATCCCAGAACTTTACTCCTGAATGTCTGCAAGATCCTAAGAACCTAAGCAGGTATTTGATACAGGGATGTTGCAGCTCAGATAGATCTGAGGAGGCACCAATTATTTAGGGTCTGGCTTATGCCTACTGAGCCTTATTCAATACTATCCCAGAGAGGGAGAGAGTCTCCGAGCCAAAAGGGAGAGTCTCCTGGAGAGAGTACAAACTGAGCAGGACAGTTGTCAAACAAGACAACCTCCAAGCTGAGCTGGAGAAAGAGAGCATCAAAATCGTGCAACCTGATCAATCACAGGAGGCACCAGTATCGATGTCAGTTGCCCCTGTGTGAGAACAAGAATTGAAACAGATATCACCTCGTTTAGAATGTAAGGAAGAGGAGGAAGGAGAGAAAGATCATCCAGGGGAGGGGCCCTCAACAGGACCACTGTCACAGACACCAAGGAAGTTAACAACAAGAATTAAAGAGAAGGTGAGGAAGACATTGAAACCATTACTACTCGACCTCTGAAAATGACTGAAATTAGAGGTTCCAGAAAAGATTATTTACAGCACCCAAATGAACCCATTGTCACCTGGTTGCTTTGATATTGGGACAATGGGGTTAACAGTGTGTCGCTGGACAGCAGAGAAGCTCGGCAACTGGGAAGCATTGCTAAGGACTTAGTCATTGACAGAGGTATTAGCAGATCACAGGATGAGGCCTTCACCCTCTCGAAGTAAGTGCTATCAGCTGTAAAGGAAAAATATCCCTTTAAAAATGATCTGATGCCTGTGATAAAGAAATGGACTACTACAGAAAGACACATCTCCTATTTGAGGGAATTAGACATGGTGGAAAAGTTATATGACCCCATGATCCTTCCTGACAATCCATACCAGGTGCATGATCCTGAGAGAGTCAGGTGTGCACCAAGTATATGGCATAAACTCACAAGAACTGCACCAGAAAAGTATGCCAGTACACAAACAGGAACGTATGGCAGAGGACAAAGAAGATTCCTTTTATTTGAACCAATTATTAGACTTCATAACTTTGAAAAACAATAAGCTCCTCCACAAGCTTATGTTCCAGTCACTTCAAAATGAATGGAAAGACTGGATAAAACAGAGAGTAATCAGAAAGGTATGAGGGAAGAAATGCCTTCATTGCTTAATTGCGATGAACCCAATGAACCTGTTAAACATGCAGAGGCATCATAGACACCTGATGAAGATCAGGATGATCAAAGCAGACTATTGAAGAAGGTGATCAAACTGATTAAAGGTGATGAACCCTGTTCCCCACCTGTGTCATCCAATACCTCAGCTAGTAAAAGCAGATGTCTCACTGCTAGAGCAAGTGACAACAGTAAGTCTATGTTGTGTATTGCCTTGTGGAGTTAATTATGCACACATGAGGAGAATATGAAGTGGCATAAAAAACCCACTCCTGCACTATGAACACAGTTAAAAGAAATACAAAACAGATAAACTACCATTGTGAAATTCTCAAAGGTGATCACTGCACTTAGTGCAGGAGACAGCAAAAGCAGTAAGGGTCTTGATCATGACTTGTGAGAGAAGAACAATACAAATCAGAATCAGAGGGGCCCTACCCCTAGCCAGGGGAGGGGAAGAAGAATAATAGAGTGCATTGGACTGCACGGATTTCATGGCCCAGCACATCAGAACCACAAAAAAAAAAAATGAAGTACTGGTATAGGGTGAATACCCCAAAAGAATAGTACCCACACAAAATAATGAAAGTGAATGGCATATTTTCATATGGCTTATCCAGATGGTAAAAAGACAACCAGCAAATTAGGAAAGGCTCAACCAAAACTCCACAGGAAAGGAATCTCTAACAAAAGACCCTTGACCCACCCCCTTTGGTGGTCAACCCTTAAATGGGATCTGAGAGAGGTGGAGCCAGACTCCAACCCTTCCAGTCATTGCCTTCACCTGTGCTCCTGCGGCTGACTCAGTGATCACCTCAGGTGATCAATTAGTGGTTCAGGCTGTGATTCAACAGTTCCCATACAACTGATGCACAGTGCATTTTAATGCCCTTGAGTCATGAAGGAACAGAATCAATTTATATTTCTGGGGTGACTAGGGGTTCTCAAAAGTTGACTGTGTTGGAGGCTGAATTAAGCCTCACTGGTAAAGACTGGCAAAAGCACCTTATTGTGACTGGTCCAGGAGCTCTACATATACTTCATATCGATTAGCTCAGAAGGGAATATTTTAAGAAGGTATCAATGGGCCTTTGAAATAGCTGCTTTAGAATCAGATGATGTTAAGCAGTTGTCTGTTTTGCCTGGTCTGTCGGAAGATCTGTCTGTAGTGGGGTTGCTACAAGTGGAAGAGCAACAAGTACCAATTGCTACAAAAACAGAGAGCAGACAGCAGTACTGCACTAACCAGAATTCCCTGCTCCTCGTCCATAACTTGATTTGACAACTAGAGAGCCAGGGAGTGATTAGCAAAAGTAACTCATCCTTGAATAGCTCCATATGGCCAGTGCAAAAAAACAGTGGAGAATGGAGGCCAAAAGTGGACTATTGTAGCCTGAATTAAATCACACCACCGTTGAGTGCTGCTGTACCAGACATGCTACAACTCCAACATGAACTGGAGTCAAAAGCAGCCAAGTGGTATGTCACCACTGATGTTGCCAATGCCTTCTTTTCAATTCCTCTGGCCACAGAATGCAGGCCGCAGTTTGCCTTCACCTGGAGGGGCGTTCAGTACACCTGGAACCATTTGCCCCAGGGGTGGAAACACAGCCCAATCATTTGTCATGGGTTGATTCAAACTGCACTGGAACAGAGTGGAGCTCCCAAGCATCTGCAGAACATTGATGCTATTATTGTGTGGGGCAGTACAGCAGGAGAAGTTTTCAAGAAAGGAGAGAGAATAATCCAGATCCTTCTGCAAGCTGGTTTCACTATTAAGCAAAGCAAAGTGAAAAGACCTGCACAGGAAATCCAGTTCCTAGGTATAAAGTGGCAAGATGGGTGTCGTCACATCCCAACAGATGTGATCAACAAAATCACTGCCATGTCTTTGCCTACTAGTAAGAAAGAAACACAAACTTTTCTAGGTATAGTGGGTTTTTGGAGAATGCATATTCTCAACTGTAGCCTCATTGTAAGCCCCCTTTATCAGGTGATGCAGAAGAAGAATGATTTTATGTAGGGCCCTGAGCAGCAGCAGGCTTTTGAGCAAATTAAACAGGAGATAGCCCGTTGCTGGGGCCAGTACTGATGAAATACACTGCTAGAATTGGTAGAATTGAATTATACAATGGGCTGTTAAAAATTATGTTGAAAGCAATTGTGGAATATTTAAGCAATGGGTGAAGCATTTGGCAGAAGCCACCTAGTTGGTCAATATTTGAGGATCTATCAATGAAGATGGTCCTGCCCAATCCAGCTCCCTACTTACTGTAGAGGAAGATACAGTCCCCATAGTACATATAAAGAGCATGCTGGGAATTGTGCTTTGGATTTTCCCAGCTTCTGGCAAGGGCAAACCTCTCTGTGGTACTGTTTTTGTTCAGAGATCTGGGTCTACTTGTTAGGTAATGCTGAAAAATGGGGGTGCTCAGTGTGTACCAGAAGGAAGCTTGATGCTGGGGGAGTGCAGTCAGTAATTCCATGTGTATGTATGTGTATGTGTTTAATGCATGTTAATTATTGTTTGTTTGTATATATATTAAGCATGATGTGGTGATGTGGAATAAGGGGTGGAATGTCATAGTTTCTTTTTTTTTCATCGGTATTCCACATCATAACATCATGCATTGCACTGGGAGTTAATGTTGCAGTTCTGTGGATTATCGATATATATTTCATGAGTTCTAGTTTGTGGTCTCAGAAAAGAAGAATGAACTACAACTCCCAAAAGATGACATTTTTCTATTTCTGTTTTCCATATGGGGGAAAGATAAAAAGGATAGGGAATAATGAAATTTCCCTTTTTGCTCCCTGGCCACTTCACCTGCAGCATTAGAGTAAAGACTTCAGGTTTAGAAACTCTCACTCTTGCACTTTAATTTATTAGCTTCAATTTCAATCATATTGTATTATCTCACATTCTGCTACTATATTTAATAAACTAAGTTTTTTTTTTTTCCCTTTAGCTCATTGCTCCTGTTTTCCTCATCCAGGCCCACCTCCCTACCTTTTTCATTTCCCTCCCTCCCCTACCCTCCTCCTTGGGGTGTGGATCCATGAGTCCCTTTGCCCCCTTATCTCAAAAACCTAGCCAAATCACGACTCACTGTTATCTACTGACTGCATGAGGGATTCAAGTGCACCCTTATTAAGTTCACAGACAACACCAAGTTGGGTGGGACTTGATCTGCTTGAGGGTAGAAAGGCTTTGCAGGGGTATCTGGATAGGCTAGATCAATGGGCCATGTCAATTTGCACAACGTTCAGCACTCCTAAATACTGGTTCTTGCATTTGAATCATAACCACCTCATGCAGTGGGGTACAGGCTTGGGGAAGAGTGGCTGTGAAGCTGTCCTGCAAAAAAGGACCTGGGGATGTTGGTCAATAGCCATCTGAATGAGTCAACAGTGTAGCCAGGTGGTAAGAAGGTCAACAGCATCCTGGTCTGCATCAAAAAGAGCATGGCCAGCAGGATTAGGGAACTGAGTGACTATCCCACTCTATGCAGCACTGGTGAGACCTCACCTTGAGTACTGTGTTCAGTTTTGGGTCCCTCACTACAAGAAAGATATTGAATTGCTCAAACATGTACAGAGAAGAACAACAAAACTGGTGAAAGGATTAGAAAATAAGACTTATGAGGAGCAGTGGAGGGAACTGAGGTTGTTTAGTCTGGAGAAGAGGAGGCTGAAGGGAGATCTCACAAATAAGCAAAAATAAAAGGAAATGAAGCCTAAGAAGAAATATCTAGACATTTAGACAAGTATACATTTTCGAAAATATATTTGTGCATCATTCAAAAATATATCTGACTTCTCAGAACATAAATTTTGAAAGTCATTACAAGGTAGACTTGGAGCAAGTAGAGAATTTCACATGAATGAGAAAGTTCTCTACTCAGAGTTCTGAAATGCCTGATGAAGATGAGTGTGATTCAAAGAATCTGATGAAGGAACTGATCAAACTAATGAAAGTCTCAGCCATCAAAGGCAACCGCCTCCCTGCTCTAGCAAATGACAGCAGTAACTCAAAGTTGCATGCAGCCATGTGGAGCTTCTTACGTGCAAATGGAGAGGACGTGAAGAAGTGGCATTAAAAACCCACTCCTGCACTGTGAGCACAGGTGAGAGAATTACAGCAAAGATCAACCACCAACAAAATTCCTCCGGCTGCTGCAGGTAACCAATAGAGGGGCCCTGTCCCCAGCCAGGGTGGAGAAAGTGATAATAGAGTGTATTGGACTGTGTGGATTCGGTGGCCTGGCACATCAGAGCCACAAAAATATAAGGCACTGGTGGACACCGGTGCACAGTGCACTCTAATGCCCTCAAGTTATAAAGGGACAGAATTGATTTATATTTCTGGAGTGACTCTGGGGCTCTCAGGAATTATCTGTGTTGGNCTGGGGCTCTCAGGAATTATCTGTG
>VXAB01009968.1:9195-20771 GCA_013399175.1 Odontophorus gujanensis
TCTGTAAACCTGTAAAAACAGAGCATTTGCTTTGAAAATTTAGTAGCTATCAGGGAAAACTATTGTACCATGGGGAACTTCCATAAAATATTCATTTAATTAAGTATTCAAAAAACTCTGAACCATTTAGCTGCTTGGTCAAAATAAATATATTCTAGGAACTGTAATGCTGTTTTTATGATAATGCACAATAACAGATTTTCTAAGCAAGAAGATATTTCTTGGATATCAGTTTAACAGCTCTATGATGATAAAAGCCGGTTCTCCACTCAGAAATTCTAGAAAAAGTTTTCTTGGCTCTGCTGTGCTAGAAACATAATTTGTTGTGATCATAGTAGTGTTATAAAGACGCTTCAGGATAAGAGCTCCTTTTCTGAGGAGTCCATTGTTTTTTTTTGGTTTGTTTTTTGGATATTTGAGCTGGTACTGAATTGTATAGCTTTTTAGCATATTGTTTACATCTCTTTTTATATTTTTTCTCTGGTAAGCTTATTGCTAGTGAGATATTTTGTTCTGTTTTTTTTTTTTTTTAATTCAAATGTGAAATAGTGATCTGACTATTATTCTTGTGCAGACTTTTGCAAGATGTATTGAAGACTTTCCCACATATTGGCTTAATCTAAGATCTAAAAACTACCTCAATTATCCTTGCTAGATGCCCACTTAACCTGATTTTTTTTCTTTTTTGTTTTCAGCAATGTCTAGTTAAAAATATGCTAGACAAGAAATGACTTTTCCTTAGCATCTCCTTTTACCTCTTTGTTTTAGAAGTGTATATTATTTTAAAATTATACTTGGTAATCTTCTGCTGTTAGTTGTTTCTCAAAGGAATTTGAATCTTTCATCTGTCACAATTTGCATAGCAATTTCTATTTTTTCATATTTGAATGGGAAAATGTTGTTCTTATTTACTTGTATTTCTTATGTTTTAGCCTATTTTTTGAACTGGTCTGTATTTCTTTGAACATCTGCTAAGCACTGTGAGATGGTACATCCTTGCCCTTGTTCTCTATCTAGAAATGTTCAAGCTGTCTTTCTGTTGACATTTAAACTGTGATTACTCTATTATAAAGTAACTATTCTAGAAGAATGTAACGTGAATTACTAAGAACTAAATCTAAATTTTTTTTCATTATGGAGATCTCCGGTTGCTCCAAGAAAGAAAAAAGGTAAAATAAAATCAATGTTATATTTTAAGACCTTAATGTTAAGTTATCCACATATCTTTCTTTGAAAAGTTCATGATTAATTTGCAGACTATTGGTATTTGTACTTTACCAAAGTGCAGTAAAAAGAAAATGACTTAAGTGACATGGATGACTTAGTGTATTTGTGCTGTTGATTTGTCTGGTTGTAAAAAAGTAAAAAATACGGTTTTAATTTGTATGCTTCTGAGTGGTCTAAAGTCCATGGGTGACTAAAATGTAAATCTTAGCAGCAAGAAAACTGACACCAGTTGATGACACTGAGCTCATACTGCATGTGCATTTGAAAAAACTGTAAAGCACTATTGCTATATCTTTGATCTGTAGGAAAGAGGAACTGCACAAACAACTTATGCTCAAATGAAGAAAATATGAAAGAGTAGGCAATCTGACAGTGTAATCACAAAAAGTGATATAAAACCATTGTGTGAGTGGGAGAAGAAAAGTTTGCTACAGAAAAAAACTTATATGCCTGATTCTGGACTACATATTAGAAATACTCTATAAGAAAACCAACAGCAAAGAGTCAGCCTCTGTAGGAGTGATATGTGTCCCATTGTCTAAAAGGAGAAAAAAAAGTTTTCTTTCTCTCATGATTTTTTTTTTTCTCTCATGATTTGTGCATCAGACTAGAAAATCAGATTTGAACTCGAAAGCTTATTCACAATGGAGACTGAAATCCATGCAGGGTATCCTTCTTTGGTTTGTGCTCCAGGGCCTCAGTGTCCTTCTTGTATTGAGTAGCCCAAGATTGAACACGGTACTTGAGGTGTGGCCTCAACAGTCCCGAGTACCGTGGGACAATTGCTTCCCTGCTCCTGCTGGCAACACTGTTTCTGATGCAATCCAGGATGCCACTGGCCTTCTTGGCCACCTGGGCACACTACTGGCCCATGTTCATCTGAACGTTGACCAATACCCCCAGGTCCATTTCCTCTACACAGTCTTCCAGCCACTCTGCCCCAAGCCTTGAGTTGTTGCCCCAAGCCTGCTCTGTTGCCTTGAGTTGTTGTGGCCAACTACTGGTTGTAGTTAAGCTTAATGGTTGACAGAAAATTATCTTTACTGAGGAGATAGCATCTTCAGAATTAAAATGAAAAACAAAAAAAAACCAAAAAACCTCAGTAACAAAAACAATGTACTTAGCTAAGAAATAACCCTGTTCTTCTGACTGAAACTTGTTTTTCTCTTGTATTGCAAGATCTGCTGGAAAACATCTCCTTAGTATGACATTGCTAGATTTGTTTAAAAATAATGAGACTCCAGGTTCAGAGTGGCTACATTTATTTCCATCTGTCATGTTTACTTCTGAGATGTTGCTTGCAAACTAGAGATGTATAATTTAAAGAAAGATAGGCCTATATATCTATTTTTTTCTTTCACACAAAAATAATCAGCTGTGTCTCTATATTGGCACCAGGTTAAGGGTGAAACAAACGATTACTAGCTTCAGGAAGTATGAATTTTTAGTCTTAAGGCAGACTTCCTAGAAAACAAATGCTGCATGTGAATAAGCAGTAAACTAATGCTAGTGTTCATTTTGACTGATTTTAGTTATGTTCAGGTTAGACACGAAGATTTCATCTATAGTCAACAAGACAATGGCCAGTGAGGCAGTCTCTCAAGAATGTGAACAGTCTTCCCTGCATAGAGATCATGAGGGTCTTCAAGAGGGTATTCTGTCTCTTTCTATCCATATTTCCATATATCCTGAAACACTCATGCAAATACATATGTATAATACATACAATATGAGGTAAGTAATATATAAATCTTGTCATACACTTGTTTTTTATTTGTGGACTGTATTATATGTTATACAAACTGATAAATAAATAGCTTAATTAACAATTAATCATTCAGTATAAGAAGGATATAAAACTATTACTATGTGTCCAAAGGAGGACAGTAAAGATTACGAAGATTCTTGAGGGCAAGAAACATGAGGAGTGGCTGAAGTCCCTTTGTGCAACCTAGAGCAGAGTAGGCTCAGAGAACGCTGCATGGCAGCCTACAGCTCCTCACAAGGGGTGCAGAGAGGCAGGTGCAGAACTCTGCTCTCTGGTGAAAGGAGTAGGACTCAAGAGAATGGCATTGAGCTGCATCAGGGAAGGATCAGGTTGGGTGTTAGGAAAATGTTCTTCACTGAGAGTATGGTTGGGTACTAAAACAGGCTCCTCAGGGCAGAGGTTATGGCCCAAAGGATGTTGGTGTTCAAGAAGCATTTGGACAGTACTCTCAGAAATATGGTTTGAATTTTGCATGATTCTTTTCCTCCTGGCCCTTTCCCAACCCCATTTTTTATTGTCAGTTTTGTGCTTTAGACTGATTTAGACTAGATGCCTAATTGCATAACATAGGTCATATAGGATAACTCTAAAACGCTTTTCATGTGTTACCTTGAAAATGGAAGCAATCATTTAAACACAGAAAAAAAACTACACATACTGTGTATTTACAGTGAGATAAATATTAAAATTCTTTTTTTCCCTGCATAACCACTATCATTAACACATTATTTTGAATTATTATTTCATAATTTTCCATATCACTAAATAAAAGCATGACATGTTCAGATCTTGAATACCGCTGCATGATATCAGAGAAAACAGGTTCAGAAAATGTGGTCATATGAAAGTTTATCCACAGCACATTTTACCTACATGTATTTGAACTGTCTATGCTATACCTCCTCTAAATAAGTTGTGTTATAACTTGATATAACATAGAATAAAATTGTGAGCTTTGCAAGTTCCAAAAGTAATGCCTTTGATGTAATTATTGTGGCCCATGATGTCAGAGGAAGATGGAGGTGGTGTGTCAGTAGTTGATGAGCCTTCCTATCAATTGTCAATCTGACAAAATGGCAACTTGTATGGAAGAGATTATGAAGCAAAGATCTGTCATTGAATTCCTCCATTCAGAAAAAATTCCATCCACTGACATTCATCGATGCTTGCAGAATGTTTGTGGACACAGTGAATCAGTAAACGGTACATTTCAGCAGTGATGACAGCAGTGTAGAAGACAAGCCATGTTTCAGCCATGCAGATTTCTACAAGTGTGGCATGTAGACTTTTGTTCATATCAAGCAAAACTCCATAGCTAATAGTAGTGACTATTGATAAATAACGTTTTGTTGCTTGGAATTAGCTCTATCAAATGAGTTCTTGTGCTCTTTGTATCTGTTGTAGTTTTCATGGAAATAAATACATTTGGATTGAATTATGTACTATTATCTTATACAGTAGAGAGCTTTTGTCCTCTGCTGTGTAAGGCTGCTTAGGACTTAAAGAAGAAAGTTCTGTTACAGCACAAATAATGCATATGTCATTGAGGTGAGGAAGCAGAAACACGGAGGATAATGCTACTAGGCATTGTCAGACTCATCAAGTCCAGTTACCCTGCAATCATGAGAAGGTTATATAGTTCCATGGACACTTGCATTAAGTGTTTCTTCATCTCTGCTATTGTGCTAAAAGAAGAGTACATTATATGAAAAAGAAAGGAAGTAAAATATGTGGTGGCAAACAGGAAAAGTTAATTAAAATAGTCAAGGGACCTTACATTAAATGTAGAAAGTAATACTAACAGTCTGCTTGGGTATGTCAAGGAAGATTAGTTGTGTAACCATAAATGGAGCTGTAGGTTCTTCTGCTTGTTTCATAGCATATACTTGTGTATATACCTCTGGAAGGAGTGTTCTTTCATTCTATGTTCCATTTTTTCTTGATGCCACTCTTGGTCCCACCATCCTGTACCTTTCTTTTACTTTTCAGTCCTTTCCAGTTTCTTCTCCTAACAGTTGTCTTTCTTTCCATATGAACAGGAAAATCTTTTTCTCCACTGTCTATGCGTATGTCCTAGAGCTAAGAATCTCCTCAAACAGAGACCTGTGCTGCAGATTTCCTACTTTCTATTTCCATGTAGTTGATACGGAGTTTTTTTTTTTTTTTCTAAAAGCACCTCATACGGTGCTGTGTTTTAGATCTGTGATCATAACAGTGTTGATAACACCAATGTATTAGCACAGCATCAAGACATTTCTTGTTCCTGACTCATAAAGTAGACTGAAGACGAGCAAAATGTTAGGAGGGGACATTGATGGAGAAACTGACTTGAAGTTACTGAAGAGATATTCCATACCACATGTCATACTCAACAATGAAACTTGCAGGGTGGTGAGCTTTCTGAAGTAGCCAAGTTCTTAAGTATAAAAATAGTAAAAAAGTATAGCTTACTTGTTACAGCCTATATTGCCATCCCCATTCAGAAACAAAGAACTTATATTTTACATAGAATCTGAATTTTGCTATTGTCTAGCTATTGTGTGTTTATCTGGTCTGCTTTATGGTATTTATAGAGAGTGTGCACCTGAGTACATTCTGAATTTAAAACCATTTTTTGAAAGTAGTCCTTATGTCTGGCTTTGTGTTTAATATCTTTACTGCTAGGTATGTAACAATGCTTAAAATCTTTCAAGATCATAATGATAAGAAAGAATATTTCATTGTTTATACTGTTTATTTTGACAATATTTGCCGGGCAGTTGTGTGTTGCTTCCTGCATGTCTGCTGTGCTAACCTATAACATGGTATATAATTCTCAAAATGAAGAATGAAAGGAGACAATACTAACATACAACAAATGCTTGCCAAGTTTTGTAGTTATTTTGCATTTCTAGGAGTGCGTACAATTCAGCACAGTTGATACTGTACTGTAAGGAGGTACCTCTAGCTGGTAATGCAAAACAACTGTTAAATAATGTTTCTGTGCACAGGTGTATAGACAAAGAAGAAAAACTGTTTGAATAAAGCATCCCGTTAAGGACCACACTGTTCTTTCTGTCATTTTATGCCTTTCAGGTTTCTGAAATTTTGTCCCATTTTTCATCCTATTAATGTATCAAACAACCAAATATTTCTTCAATGCAGCTCATGTTTGTAAACACTTTCGGTTATTAATGATGTGTAATCATTTTCAGAGTTTCATTAAATGATAGAACAGATACACCAAATTCTACTGAGGGGAAAAAAATAATATTAGCTGTCCCTAGGCCATTCCAGAGCTACATAGAAATAGATTAGAGAGAAACAGAATAATCTGTATTATTTAATAGTGCTAGGTGAGTTACACAAACCTGTTGGTCATGTTCATGAGGTCTGTTGAGCAGCTGCTGACAAAGTAGGAATATTCTTACATCACAGAGTTGTTTTCTCTAGCTAAACTAATGTAGCAGAACTTGGATCTTTCCTTTCTGACCAAATCTCTGATTGGAAAAAAAAGAAAGAAAGAAAAAAAAAAAAGGAACAGTGTGCCAGTACCTTCAGATAAAAGATAATTCAAAGCAAATTTTATTCAGTAGGGTAATGAATTGGAGCAAGTCTGAAGTAGCCAAACTGCAGGTACTGCATATGGCAGACCCATCAGCAGTTTCTGAGTCACCAGCACAGCTGCTGCAGGAGCCTGCCAAGAGGCCAGATGTCACTTTTGGAAAGCTACATAACACAGCTTGAAGTGTGAATCCTTTGATGGCAAACCATTTTCATTGGGTCACATTCTGATCTCATTTGCATTGTTTCAGGGCTGAGGTTTCAAACAAAACAAATGAGAGCAGAGTTTCATAGATGAAGATATAAATGGCAAAAATAGACTGATTTTCTTAAAAGAGATAGAGAGAAAACTGCAGAGAAACAATTTAAAATTGGAATCTCAGTTTCAAGTAGTATAGTTCTGCAATAAAACCAAACATTTATATGTGCAATTTAAATAATGAAAACAGTGAAAGGAATCAGATGTATCACAGGCATATTTCTGCTAGGAATTTAAAGATAATTCTTATTGCAGGTTCTTGTTAATTAACTTTTAGTATCATCTGATATGCCAGTAAATCGGTGTTACTAAATCTCTAAGGAGTATGAGATACTTACCTATGAATATTTTAAAGTATTTTTTGAAATAGTCTTTTTAGTAAGAGGTTATCAAGATGCTGTTAAAGGAAAGGTATAAAATGATCAGCCTGATAAACACTACTTCAGGCTTTCAATGACACAGTTTAATGTGTGTGAGCCTTATTATGTCAGTCAAATATACATTATAAAACATACAGTAAATTGAAAAAAAGAAATAAATCACCCATCAGCCTCATTACAATAGACTTCATTACCCTAGATCTACTCAAGAGTTAATGAGAGAAGTTGTGATAATTTGTCTAGGAGCACCGAGAAACTAAAAACGTTATACAGACAATTTTAACTTTTTTAAATATCATTTTATTATTATTTTATATTTTTTAGAGACGAAGCCTTGTTTTGTGACTATTTTACAATCTATTTATTGCACTGCATTTCATTTTTCTTATATTTTCCTTTGGAACAGTGAGCAATCTAATCTTCAAAGATGGCTTAACCTCACTGTTTTTCAGTATGATGGTCAAAACACTTTATCCTTAGTATTCTCTTTAAATACAGCTTAGTCTACAGATAATAAGACTTCAAAACCCATGTGCAAATCTCTAAAGCCCAGTTTTGATGGTGGAGGTGCTTTTGTACCTCTCTTCACGTCTGAAAACCGAAGGTCACTAAGAAGAGAATATTACATTTTCTGTAATAACAACATTCAGTGAATATGTGAAGAACATTCTGAAACTGATACATAGTTGACACCATTTTCTTCCAAAGAAAAATATATCATGTATTGGGTGTTTTAAGACTAGTAGGGTGCTCCAAATGCTATTACCTATGTATACATTTTTTCAGCTAAGACCAGTTCTTTACAAGGCAAACTATAAATAGGGAGCCTTTCTTTGCTCAACCTTGTGCTTTACTGTACTGGTATTTTCTTACATGGAGATAATAGTTTGATCACTGTGATATGGGCAGATGCCTGCTCAAAATCCATTCATTTGACTGAATAAAGTGTCATGACCATATATATCAGAATGTATTAAGTGTATTTGTGTAAAAAATGTAATTTAGCATCAAAAGAAATGGGAGATGTGTAAGAGACTATTATTTTATACCATTGCCTCAAAGTTTGCTGATGAACATGTCCGAACATGTCCAAGCAAGTTCGGGGCAAGGGTTGCGAAATCCTTTGTCTAAAGGGACCGGCAGATGGGCATGTCCTGGGGCAACGAAAGAGAGATAAGCTGCAGCTCAGTGGCCTCTTAACACTTGTTTGTGTGGTACTCATCTCCGTGGGGAGATAGCCATCTCAGGAGATGCTTGCCTGTCATCCTAGCACGGGATTTGTCACATAGGCAGGAAAAGTGGAGGATAAAAGAGGTATCGACCACCATGAGATTGTTGATGTTCTTCCATCAGAAACCTCATGAGCTGATCCCTGCTGCTGAGCACCCTCCTGGGCCTGCTGCCTGAGACATGCTGCTTTCTCCTGGACCTCGCCGCTCCTTCGAGGTGTTCCACCATCTGAACCCTCACGAGCTGATCACTGTTCACTGCTTCCCGGAGAGGCCTTCTCTTAGGAGAGACCTCTTGAGCTGATCACTGTTCGCTGCTGCCCCTCCTGAGGCTGACCCCTCGCTGCTTCTCCGGTGCTGACTGACGCTGTTCCTTGTTCCTGACCCCGCGCTACTTCTCCTGTTCTGACCCGGTGCAGCTTCTCCAGGACAACTGCTTGCTGCTCAAGGCTGCCCGTCGCTGCTGCTGTTCTCCCCGCTTCTGCCACCCCTGCTCTTCTGCCTCGGACCGTCAGAGCCGCTTGCAACCGGACCGCCCCTAGGATCCTGGCTGGTGACTTTCCCTGTGTTGTACAAATCCTTGCTTTTCTATCTTTCCTATCACTCGCCTTCCCTTCCCCATCACCCTTAACATTGTCTGCCTTCCCCATCTCCCTGGTTAATATTGGCAATAAACTGGTCGGTCCAACATTTGAACCGTTGCTTCTTAATCTCATGCCGGGAATACACATAATCTTAAGAACCTCGTCTCACTCCTTTATACTGGAGTGTGACAAGATGTAGAAAAAGAAAGTTCTAGTGTCATATACCTTGTTAAGCATTTAAGAACAGAAATCTTCAAGCACATAACAATTCTTATTGCAAATCCAAATGTAGGAAATACAGATTGAATAAGTTAGTATTCTAAGTGAAACTGATCCTTTTCTTCCATTTAGTTTGTAAGTAATATTTTAAAGGACTTCTTAAAATTATGTTTTCTTTATGAAATAGAAACTTCTTCTGAAGTTGAGTCTCACACATCCAAAAAATCTTTTAACAAAATATTGATGAAAACATTAGGAGGGCGCAGTTGGATATATAAAAAATGTAATTCCCATTGTGATTATATTTAATTTCTGCCATGTTATAGTAAGATATCCCAAACAAGTTGTTTGGAAAATTGGATTTATTTTTTTTTTTAATATTGAAGTTCTAGCCATATTTTATGCTCCTGTTTCAAACATAGACATTTGCCATGTACACCGTTTTGCTCTTCTGTAACATTTTAGTGTTTGTAACCACATCTCAATGAAGAACTTATTTACATCCAAGTTAAATGATTATTTGGACTGCAGAGAAGAGAGCATTTATGAAATGTCAGTAATTGGAGGAACCATATACATAATTACCTCACTTCATTATGACGTTGAAAACAGCTCCTAGCAGTTCAAGCACCTACTCCAATCTTCTGCCCTATGAGAAGTTTCAGCACAATGTAGAATATCCCCAACATAGTTTTGTCTAACATAAACAGCTTTTTCAAGCTAAAAGAGATAACTGAGAGATCAGAAAGGAGTGAGAGTTGCAGTGAGATGTTGAATATTGAAACAGTTCATTACCTTTTTCAGGAGAAGAACTGAGGGGCATTAAATAGAATTGCCAAGTGGCATTAAAAGGAGTTGCCAGCTGGCAAGCTCATAGTAATCATTAGGAGCTAGTCTACCTAAAATGAAATGCATTCACACTAGATAGTGCATAAAGTAAAAACATTAAAGAGGTTCACAAATAAAATCCAGAGAAGAAAAATTCAGCCAAGGTATTAAACATGCAGAAAATCTACTGCTTAGGAATATTTGAGTTAGAAATCACTGGAAGCTCTGTAGAAGGCATTTATTTCCACTGCCTCACAATTGCTTTCCTCCACCTCTCCAGAACAATGAGAACATAGTACACAACTCCCTACAGGAAAACCATCACCTTGATCATGTCCCTTCTGTCAGAAGTCCGGGATAGCTTGAGATATTGAGTAACCTATTTCAGCCTTTCTTACACTACCGCATCCTTTATTCTACCATTAAATATCTTCAAGAAAGTCAATTTTCAAAATTTCTGTCTAGTTTGACAGTTTCACTGCTTATCACCGTATTTTTTATTATTATTATTATTTATTTTTCCAGCAATAGCTTTTTACTGTTAACCAAAGAGATTTATCCTTTTTTTTTTTTTTTTTTTTCCTTTCCCCAAACATGATTTCTTGTTATTTGTTTTCCCTCTAGCCTTTCTTACCTGCTTTTGCAGTTATTTGAGTATTATACATTTGGATTCTAAATATTCTATATGACTTAGGTATAAAAGACTTTCACATGTTGTTATTATCCAGGAAAACAGTTGCAAATAGGATGCTCCCTGAACCAGTAGTATCTTGCTAGACCACACAAAATATGGCATGTTTCAAATCCTGTCTCGTAGCTTGTAAGGCAGGAGCAGCTCTCCCTTTATTTTCTGAAAGAAAAAAAGCAAATAAAAGATTCTATTTACAATTCTGTATATGTAAAGTACAACAAACACTTTTCAGAGAAATTTGAGTGTATTTTGTCCTCTAAACGTACAGTTTTTTCAACATCCAGTGTGCATCCCTGAAGTTAAACAGAGCTGCTTTCTAGTGCAATAATGCAATACTGATTTCTGGAGGGTTTAATAAGAAAGATAAGTAATTGACTGTAAATACAATGATCAATTTTTTTAGTAACTGAATTCTATACACATGTGATTTGTAACTTTTTATTATTCTGAAAAGTCTCATAGCTTAAACATGCATTATTAAACTATTTTTCATTGCTAAACCTTTGACGGAAGCATTTATTTTTATTTAATGATCATGATCACCTTTTTCACACTCCATTTTCAGCTTTGAACTATGGACATTATAAAACATGTAGGTGTTTTTAAAAATTACATGTTATTAACAATACATGGATTTTAAGCACTTACAATAGTGACTCCAGTGCAACCTGGTCCATCAGTTGTACGCTCATGGTTTGTTTAAGCTGGAATTGCATTTCCGTAATATGTTTTCCTGCAATGTGTGTCTCTTCCCATCTGGTTTCCATGTCTGTGGGCACGCTGCAAGGCTGGAGGCAGCAGTGCCATGCCCGCCCTGGCCCATCCTGCCCTTTCCCTGTGCCGATGTC
>VXAB01009968.1:23331-51291 GCA_013399175.1 Odontophorus gujanensis
ATTTCATCTGGTTTCTGATTGCCCAGCTCATATATATATATATATATAAAATATATATATATATGCATGCACTATTTCAGCTGTACACATGTATATTTTTATGTGTGTTTGTTCTCAGCAGATGCCATGGAGCTTACTTAGCTCTTAGGTCACTGAAACCACACATTTTCAAGTACTTCATCCTTGATGTTCTCTCTTCTTGAAAAGCTTGTGTGAGTGTTGGAGAGCATTATGTAGGAGGAGGATCAACTTCAGAAGACATAAATGAATGATATTCATTTTGTGTTTGACAATGCCTGAAGACAGACAGAAAAAAAGACAAACAAATACGCTTTTCTGATAGAATTTAAAGTAAA
Source organism: Odontophorus gujanensis (assembly GCA_013399175.1). NCBI lineage: Eukaryota > Metazoa > Chordata > Aves > Galliformes > Odontophoridae > Odontophorus > Odontophorus gujanensis. The sequence goes on from VXAB01009968.1 coordinate 23,688, forward strand.
CTATGAAACTGTAATTTTCTGAGGATTTCTAAGCATGATAAAATGTGATTTGAAACTTTTCTTGAAATAAATGATGATTTGCATTCTTGAACAAAATCCAGTCAAAGAAAAACAACCCACTTGAACATAATCTTAGCAAGTAAGGTGGTTAGTATTTCACTGACTAATGTTTTCTGCTAGGTAGTTGGCTCTGGGCAGATGCATTCTGCACTGAAGAAGGGAATCACCTCATTGAGGTGTGCTCCTAGTTGCCATTAGCCCTCGTTGTGGCAGCTGTGCTCTGACACAGTGACAGTAGGGCCAGAAGCAGCAGTCACACTCTGTACAAAGGCAGACATCAGGTAGTACAGTGACACAATAACATGGTAAACAAGATGTGCATCCATGACATGTCAGACAGATATGGTGGGGGCAGTTTGAGCAGTGTTCTAGCACGAAGGGAGAGCAGGGTGTGCAAGCAGGGAGGGTGCCTCAGCTCTGCTAGAGGCAGCAATCTATGACGGCTGTTAGCTTCCAGATTCATAGCTGTGGAAGTACTGGCCTGGAGAGCTCTTGCCTGAGGGCTAAAACCTGTGCCCCTTCAGGGAAATGCCAGTGGATGTTAAATGCATCTGCCTAGATAGAACTGGTAAGAAAGGGGACCTCAGTTCACGTGGGTGATTGTATTGAGTGTCCTGGAACTTCTCCTACTGATAAGGTAATTACCTGAACTAAATGTGCACAGCTGGATGATCTTTTAAAACAAGTAGCTGAGTTGCAAGAAGCACTTAAAAGGCTATGTAGTATTTGATGTGTTGAGAGGGTGCTAGATAAGTTGTTTAACAATCGTCTTTCAGCTGGGGACTTTACTGAGAAGGAGGAATGTTGTTCTTTGGTAACACAAAAGCAGGGCTCTGTTTCAGCCTGAACCAACTTCATAAGCAGAAAAAGGTGCAAAACTCTTACAGCTATAGATACTCCTGACTCCCAAGACAAAATCCCTACATGAATAAACCATACTGCTGGCCTGCAGAAGATACGGTAAAAAGAAACACAGAGGGTTTTAGTGGTGACTCCATTTTAAAAGGCACTGAGGCTGCCCTCTGCTGCCCTGACAGGGAGTCTTGAGAGGTCTGCTGCCTCCTGGGATCCGTGATCCGGGACATTGCTGAAGGGGTGTGGCAGCTCATCAAGAGCACAGACTACTGTCTATTGTTGCTCTTCTATGTGGGTATAAATTATGCTAAAAGGTTGAATGTAGGAAGAATCAAGATTATAAAGCCCTGGGAGCACAGCTGAAAAACACTGGAGTTCAGGTTATCTTATCCTCCATTTTACTAGATGGAGGAAAAAGAGAAGCTAGGAACCGACACATAATACACATCAAATCCTCGCTACTTGACTGCTGCTGTCATGAGGGTTTGGGGTTTTATGATAATGGAATCTTCTGTGAAGATTATTATCTGTTAGGGAGGGATGAGATCCACCTGTCTAAAAGGGTGTGGGATTCATAATGGCAACGCTCATGCCATTGCATTCAATCAGGGAATGAGCCAAGACAACAGTAAGAGTAATAAATGTTCTCTAGCTGTCTCTAATGGCAAAAGTGAGAAGGCCAGCCACCTCAAAAGTGGGTATACGTGAAGTCTTCCTTTATCCACCTAGGGATGACATTCCTGATTGTCAGCTAAAAAATCAGCTCCAGGTTACTAAATCAGCTCCTGATTACTGTAATTCCACTGGTCAATTTGAGGATAACGGTATTTGAACAGAATTGAAAGTGCAATTGGACCAGATATAGAATATAAATTTTCCTTTGACCATATTTTAGCTAACAAAGACAATCCTTAGTTATTCAATCTAACACATACAAAAAATGGTTTCTGTCATGAAAACTTTTTTCTTTCTGTTTTTCTCTTTCTTCTTCCATGAATCATTAACAGAAGGAAAGAGGTCTCACTCAAAACAAGTAGAAGTATTTTTTAATATTTTATAATTTATCATTTATTTAATCAATACAAGTCTCCTTACAAAGTGCACTATTAGGATATAGAATTACCCTATCTTAGGTATGTTAACAAATCTCAATAAAATGGATTATCTGCAGACATTGTACTTCTGAGAAAACATTTAAAAATAAGAAAAAACTTATTGCTTTCATTTTTTTCTTTCCGTTTTTTTTTCCTAGTGACATATCTTTTATTTTATTTTACTCTTTTGACAGTCATACACTTAATGAAGTTGCAAGCAATTGATGTGAACTTGCCCATTACAAGTTTTTATGTATAATAAAATAATTGCATACTGCATTGTAATAAATTGCGTAAAGGATTGACAACTTAATTATCTAGACTGAACAATAGCTAGAATGGAAATACTTCATACCTGTGGATAATGACACAGTTAATCTGATCAGAATAGTATCTGGAAGAACACCGTTTGGTTTTCTGACATCCAAATTAATCACCTAAATATAAGTGCCTGAAAATGCAAACCAATGTTGATATACTGTTAAGAATATTGGGACATAGCTGCAGCCTGGAATAGTAATATAGTTGTAGCAGAGCAGACACAGCATAAAATGAAGAACAAGGGAAATGATAAATTATTTCTTAATATAGATTTTGTGGACTCAGCTCCCTCTAAATTTTTATATGAAGTTCTTTTACCTTGTGTCTGAGTTTCATGGAAATATATATATTTTATTATTCTGTGTAAGTCCATGATGAGTAAGTCCATGAAGTTTCAGTTAAGAATCCTAAACTTCAAACTTCTGACATTTGACATTGAATATAAGATTCAACATGTATCCAAAAAACTATTTTCTACAGCTATAAGGAACAGGTACTTTTTTGAATCTGACTATTGCTGAGCATTTGCATTGTGAATGCTTTTTGTAGATGTGGGTAAGGCAAGTATTGCATTTTCTCCTTTTCTTTTTGACTCTATGGTAGCATTTTAAGAGATGTGAATTTTATCACATGCTCCATCACTGTGAATGTGATACTGTGTGCTTGTAAGTGTGAGGGTGAAAGGTAGAAACATAAATGACCCTATGGCATATGAGTCAAAGGTTTAGCAAAATTTATTTGTTAACAGAGAGAAAGCAGGTACTATTTTTCCTCAGATTGTTTTATTACATAACTTTTGGACACAGTCAATTTAATGCGAGTTGTAGAGTAACAAGAATACACTAAACAGAGGTGGTGGGCAAGCAGAGTACCTGACTTTGTTACATTCCAACCCTCATCCCACAGAAAATATGGCCAGTGAGGTTATAAAGAAGTAACGACCTATTCCATCTGTAGTGGAAATAATTTTGTAACAGTGTAGGGTTTTGTTTTGTTTTTCACTCTTTTATTTTCTTATTGTTGTCGTGTAAGTTTGTAGTTTTGTTTTCATTTAAGTCATCAAAGTCAGTATTCCTGTACGAATGGAATGGTGTGGGATATAGAGTCTTTATGTATTCTATTACTATTGCTTTTCATTTTGTAATTTCTACCATAAATATACACTCATGGAAATACTCCTGTCTTTTCTGGAACGTCAGACATCCCGTCCTAAAATGTGACAGGACATTGACACCAGTGTTTGGTAGTGTAGTATGTTGTTAATGATTATGGGGGTTATTGAAGACAAATCTTCTATCAGAGTCACAGAAGTTACAATGATTATTGGAGAAAGTAGTATTTGCACAGCATGATAATAGTGTCTCTCTTGCTTTGGTTTAGCATTTCACACAGCAGGGGAAAGGTGCTTTAAAACCACCAGGATGTACAATAAGAACATAGTTGAAATGAAATAGAGAGGTAAATATGTGTGGAAGCTCCTTGCCTCACCTCAGTGTAAACAAGTTATATTACTCCAATCTTCAATTGTTTGTATATGTAAGTAGGTTGCTCTGAAAATAATGCCTACTATATATTTCTATGGAAACTACAACAGATACGAAAAGTTCAATATTTCTAATTGGTAGAACAAATTACCAGCTACAAAACACTATTTTTCAACATAGTGATCACCTCTAGCTATGCATTTTTGCTAGGGTTGAACAGGAGTCTACATGTCATGCTTGTAAAAATCTACATGGCTATCTGGAACGTCTTTTCTTCTGTGTTTCTGTCACCTCTGCTGAAACAAAACACCCACTACCTCACATCCACTGCTCACATCCACTGGTTGGTCTCCATAAACATTTAATAAGCACTGATGAGTAGCAGTAGGTGCCATTTCTTTTCTGCATGGATGAATTCAGTGGCACACCTTTGCTTCCCATGCACTTCCATGTCAGACACCATTCTGTCAGATGCCACTCTGTCAGACTGCCCCTCCACTGCCATCTGTTGCACAGCAACAAACTGTAATGGATTATTGGTGGGAAGATTCAGCCTCTACTGCCATACAACCAATATCCATTTTTGATATCATGGGCCAACATAATAAAACAAGAGGCATTATTTAGCAACCATGTATATTTCAAAATTATAGTGTTACTTGCTCCAATTATACTTTTTTTCTAAATGATTTTTTTAGTTAGGTGTTGTGCTAGATTTATTCAGATTCCATGCACCTCTGAGGCCTGCTTCAGGTTTCTTTTCTTTCTTTTTTTTTTTTTTAATGAGAGATATTTCAAACAGTTCAATCAGGTAATTTTGTCAGTCTGCCCTTCTGTTGCTATCTGTCATACAGCAAGAAAATGTAATGGAATATTGGTGGGAAGTTTCAACTCATACTGCTATACCATCAGCATCTCATCTACCTCTGAATTTGTGCACCAACAGGATAGTACAGGAGGCATTACTACTGGAGTAGCCCTTGTATACATACATATATATTTAAGCATGAGCTCAGATATGTCTAATTCTAAAATATGGAAGGAATTGTATATCTCTCTTCCATGTAATGTGTTACCAATCAATCAATTCAAAAGCTTTTCATGTCCTTTGTTAAAAGTCCAATAAACTGCATTAATCAATGTTTTTGCAGAATACTGTCAATACTGAAGAATTTCAAGCCTGAAATTCTGTTGAAATTTGTGTAAACAAGCTAAAAAATATTCATGCAATTTTGGAGGAATATTATAAGATGATAATCTAACATTATAACTTGAACCTCAAAATCCGCACTCTGAGAGATCACAAGAAAAACCCTTTATCTTTTGGAATAATAACAAACAAACAAGAAAACAAGAAAACATTGATGATGGAAAATTTGAGTTTGGAGTCAAATTAACACCTGAGTTTTGTTGAATAAAAATATGACAAAGCTGACTATTTTACCTAATGTTCTATTATCAAATTATTGCAATTATGTATCATGTCACAAATTAAACTATTTATGATTGTACTATATATTTGATGGCTGCATAAGGCATCAAAGCTCTGAGGCTCAATTGTCATAGAAATGCAACAGCTGCTGGTTTAAGTAGTGATGTGAACATTAGATGTCAGCACCTACGAATATACCCTACTGCATTCCTAAATTCAACATTTATGTATATCAGAGCAGAATAGGATCCAGAATTTTTTTTTTTCTTTTAGCTTAGCAATGGATCTACATGTTACATATCATTATGAATACAGAAATATTAAAAACTCATTTAAAATATTCCAAGCTCCACGATTCACATACATACAAAAATTTTTAGTTTTGAAACATGTAGTTCAGAAATCCAGCAATTGTTTCTACTTGCCACAGAATTCCATCTGCCATCTGGGAAAATAATTTCCTGTGAATACGCACTTTTCACTGAATCCTTTCACTTATATTCACTGCTGTTAACCTTTTCATGAATCACCTGTCAAATGAATTGTTGCAAGAAAGCTGACCCAATGGGAAGAATTTTCTATAGCAATCACAGAATAGTCAAATAAAATGAATAATGAATTCAGCAACTTAAACATTTATTCTGTCAATTCTGATCTTATCTGAACCTGGAAATTCTTTGTGTTTCACAGGATTCGTTGTGTGTTCCAAGTTCTTCTGTGGCTTCAGTCTTCCACTCTCTCTAGGATTTTTTATATAGTTTTCCACCTGTGAAAATTAGAACAGAATTGTGATTTTATTTTTTAATACAATTGCAATAAAGTGTGATCACAATTTTGTGAACATACTATTCACCAGTATCTCCAGAAAATAGTCCCTGAATAATGACCGTATTTGAGAAATATTGTTATGAATAATTTATGCTGAAAAAGGAAGATTAATTAGTCCATATGTCTCGTGCAGATAATCAATCCCAGATTCAGAATTTTCTGCTTTATTAGTTTAAGTATCTAAGACAATAATTTTTGGTCAGTGAGAACCATTTAAAGAGAATTACAATAAGTGTGAACAGTGTGCCTCCTTTTACATTGGTATAGTTTAATGTGTTTATGATTATATCTAGCTTTTTGAAGGAAAGAATGCTTATTTCAGCATTATATTCAGTTTCTCTGATTTTTCAGTGTCTTTTTTTTATTTAGATCAGTTTTTGTTTGTTTACAGTAGCATTAATAATAATAAGATTTGTTTGATTGAGTTGAACAAAAATGTTAATCACTTCTTAAGGTCACCTTTTTGAAAAATTACTTGCAGTGATTACAAGATTAAAGAAAGAAAAGAAGCAAGGAATATGCAAATTAAATTTACATTAATTACATTTCTCTGCATGACAAAAACTAATGATATTATTTTAAAATTAGTTACTCCTGAACCGGTGTTTCACAGTAGACTTTAATTGTCTTGGTAATTTCATAATGAATCTTAATAATATTATATTCACAATATCAGCATGCCTTTTAAGTGCAAAAAAATTTCCTCAAGTCTAGCTCAAGTCTATGATGTTTTGTTTGCATCAGAATACAATGGAAAACAAATCAGAAAGCAATATGCCTTCATTTTTCTCAGAAACTATAACACAAGCCAGTATCTAAATGAAATGATGTAGATAAACTATTTCATTTACGTAGGGTTCATAAAACAGAGGTGTATTTTTTAGATAATAGTTTTTCAAATGTTGTCTGCCATCTCTCTTGCAATCTTTCATGTCTCACACTGATAAGGATGCTTTCACAATACCTTCCTGTAAGATTATGCAAAATTATAATCCCATTTTTCCCTTTATTTCTTCTGATCCGAATAATGAAATAATCAGAATTAGAAAAGTGTTCCATGGCATCAGACTCAAACATAAAATACACTAAAAGCCCATTTAAAATAAAAGTTTAAAACACTAGTAAAAGATTATAGTACATTGAAACTTATCAATCAGATATAAACAATTGAAATCTAACCTTAATTATTATTCAACTCCCCCAACTGCAGACCAGTAATCTTGGTTTGAAAGGACATGGACAAGCGTATTTTTTATTTTATAAAATTGAAACAGTAATTTTTGAGTGCAATAAAGTACTGAAGTAGGGACATTCCAAGCCAGAGAAGACTTGTGGAGGGCAAAGTTTTACCATGTCTGCTTCTTTTAAACTGCAATGCTCTCAGCATGCTGTCTGGACTGATTAGCAGAGATTTAAACTAGGTTCAGTGGAGGAAGGAAATGTATTTCTAAGTGACAGAGAAAAGATAAAAAACAGTCACTTTAGAAAGTATCAGGGGAAAACCTCAAATTTGTCCCAAATAAATTAAGGAGGACTTCTCCAAGAAGGTAATGCAGCAGATAACCCACCTTAAGTGTCTCTATAGCAATGTGCCAAGCATGGGAAACAAGCAGGAAGAGCTGGAAACCATGATGCTAGTAGAAGCCTATGATCTAATTGCTATTACGGAAGTGAGATGTGATAATTTGCACAACTGGAGCACCACAATGTAGGGCTGTAACCTCTTTAGAAGAGATTGGCAGGGAAAGAGGGCAGAAGAGTTGATCTTTGTGTTAAGAAATTCAAAGAGCTGGATCTGAAAAACATCCATGAACAGGTTGAGAGCTGGCAGGTAAAACTTAGGGACTGAATCAATAAAGGGACTCTGGTGGTCAGGGTCAATGACAGGCTACCTGATCAAGGAGAACCTGTTGATGAAATCCTCTTGCTTCAGCTACAGGAAGCAAACACACTCACGGGCTCCTATCCTGATAGGAGAATTCAACCACTCAGACACCTGCTGAGAAAGCAGTATAGCAAGATTTAAGCAATCCAGGAGGTTCCTGGTGTATACTGAGAATAACTTCCTGTCCCAGGTATTAGACAAACCAGCCAGAGAAGCATTGCTGGAACCAGTGCTCACAAATGCAGATGAGTTCATTAGAGAAGTTAAGATTGATGACCATTCCCTGGTGAGTTTTTGATCTCTAGAGATATGGGCCTGGCAAGAGCGAAGTTAGTACTCTGAATGTTAAAAGAGTGAATTCAAATCTGTTTAAAGAGTTATTGGATGAGATACCGTGAGAAGCTGTCCTTAGAGACAAAGTGATTCTACGAATCCATTGATCATAAGAGAATGTGGTAAATGAGATGATAGAACTGGCAACAACAGAAATGGAGAAAGTCGAGGTACTCAATAAGCTCTTTGCCCCAGTTTTCATTTGCAGTCAGGCTCCCCATCTTTCTTACATTCCTGAATATCTATGCAGAAATTGAGGGGAAGTAAAATCCCTCCCACTGTATGTAAAATAAGTTCAAGACTATCTGAGGAATCTGAATATGGGGCGGGGTGACACGAATCTCAAGGTCCTGAAGAAACTGGTTACTGTGATTGCCAAACCACTCTCCATTATTTAATAAGTTGTGACTGTCAGGAAAAGTTCCCAGTGACTGAAAAAAGGGAAGCATGCTCCCATTCTTAAGAAGGGTAGAAAAGTAGATCCAGGAAGCTACAGGCTGGTGAGGTTCACCTCTGTGCCTGGGAAGATCACGGATCAGGTCGTCCTGGAAGCTATATAAAGGCACATGAAAGACAAGGATTTGATCTGTGACAACCAGCATGACTTCACTAGGGACAAATCTTGCCTGACCAATCTGCTGACTTTCTACAATTGAGTGACAACAACAGTGGACACAGGAATAGCAACTAATGTTATCTAACTGGACTTCTACAATGACTTTGTAGAAAGGCCGAGACAATGGGGTTTGTTCATCCTGGAGAAGAGAAGGCTCTGGGAAGAACTCATTGAGATCATCCAGTACTTAAACTGGAGGGAGACTGACTTCTTATACAGGCAAATAGTGATAGGAAAAAGGGGAAGAGGATTCAGCTAGAAGAGGGGAGATTGAGGTTAGATGTTAGGAAGAAGTTTTTTATTCATAACATGGTGAAGCACTGGAACAGATTTTCCAAGGACATTGCAGATGCACCATGTCTCTTCCCTAGAGGCCAGGTTGCATAGTACCCTGGGCAACCTAATTTAGTGGTTTGTAAACCTGTCCTTGACAGGTTTAAAAATGTCTGCATATAAGTAAATTTTTTTACAAAAATAAAAAAAAACAACATTCTATTTGTAGAAAAAAGTACATATTTATAGATCCAAATTAAAAAAGACCAAATAATCTTCCATATCTGTTACCAATCTGAGAACAATTCCATTTTATTAGGTGTTTTAGAGCCTCCAAAGCCTCTTTTTCTCTGCTTCCTTGTCTGGGTTTCTCTCCGTAACATTTCAGCCTGTTAATTTTAGATTATTAAAGACAGAAATTGAAAAGGTTCCGTTAAACTCAAACAACAAAATTTTAAGTCTTCTTTCTTTACCCCCCTCTTCTGTTGGGCTATTTGTGTTGTCCTTGGATTCTGACAAAATTAAATTTTCTTATCTGAGACAACTGTAATTCATCATAACCACCATGGAAATGTTTCCCTTTACTAGCTACTATATTTTATTGCCTACAACAGATGAAAAGTGCAATGCCTGCCACGGTCCCTATCTATTCATCCGTTGCATTTTCTTGGCAGTATCAACAAAGTTAACCAGAAATCACATTTAACATGAACCAATTCTACATTGTATTGCATTCATAACAAAAAGAAAAAAAAAAAAAGAGAGCAAAAATTGCATATCACTATGCAATTAAAGGGCAGTATAGTATCTTATCTCCACTGTTTATGTGTATGTTTCTGATTCTCTAGACAGTATTTGACTAGTTTAACAATGTTTTTCTCCTCTTCCTGTCACATTTTTTCATGTATTTAAAAGATAAAATTGTGTAAGTAGGTACAAAAATAAATGCCAAATAAGGCAATCTGTTATTTCTGATGTGCCAAATTGTAACAAAACAAATAAACAAACAAAAAAACCCCTGCAACATTTGTTTTTGTGAAAGTATATGCTTACAGTGTCATTTTCTGTATTATTTTAAATCTTTTCTATAATTCATATATATACCATCTTACAGACTTAAAAAAAAATGATTTTACTTGAGAGTCCTTCATGAGTATGTAGATTGCACTGAAAGTAATGCCTAATATCTATTTCCATGGACACTACAACAGGTACAAAGAACACAGTAGTTTGATAGAGCTTGATTAGAGTACATGATAGAGCAGAAATACAACTGCAAAATGTATTTCAACATAGTCACCACCATTAGCTATGCATTTTTAACCATGCTGAACAAGAGTTTTTGTGCTGCATTTGTAAATATCTGAACTTGTAGAGGTGACGTGCTGTTTCACAGCTGCTATCCTATCCCATTTTTGCTATGAAAACGTTGCCCACACAGTCCATCTTTCATTGTCCTGAACAGAGAGAAGTCAGAGGGTGCTAAACCCATACTATATAGTGAGTGTGTAGGACAGTCCATTCAAGACTGATAATGAGCACCATGGTCTTCAAACTGATATGGGGCCTGGCATTACCATGTTACAAGATAAATATTGTCTTCTTCTACATCAGCTTTGTTATGTAGCAGTCACTGTTGGTAGTTTGTACAGCTTCCAGGAAATACAGAAGGAACATTTTTTTCCTATTCCCAAAGACACATCGTTTTACCTGCTGATGGCTGTGTATTGAGGTTTTTCTTTGATGGGGACTTCATGTTGCCACTCAGTGGAATGCCATTCTGACTCAAGTTCATAATGGTGACAACATGTCTCATCAACAGTAATCATACCACCAGGAAACTGTCCCTTTCAGACTCATATTTGTTCGATAGGTCCTGACAAACTTGGGAACGGTGTTCTTTCTTTCTGTGTGATCACTTGGGGCCACTGAACAAACTATGTGATATTCCAACACTGCCACCATTGTTTCCAACACAATGAAACCAATATTCAGCTCTGTACAGTGTTCTCTGGTTGTAACCTGCTGAATAGAGTGGATCAGCTGTTCAAAATGCTCTTCATTTCTTGATGTGACTGCTGTGCATGACCATCAAGACTGTGGCTTATCTTTCACATAGATGTTACTTCCACTGAAATGCACCACTCGCCACCTCACTGCATGCGCATCCACTGACTGATCTCCATGAAGATCCATCAAGTGTCAATGAATGTCAATGGATGCAATTTTTTCTGCATGGAAAAATTCAGTGACACACTTTTGCTTCATATGCACTTACACATTAGACACTATTATTGTCAGGAAGGATCAACCTCTACTGCCATACCACCAACATCCATCTTTGATATCATGGGCATGCATAATAAAATAGGAGACATTACTTTTGGAGCAACCATGTGTATTTCAAAATTATAGTGTTTCTTGCTCCAATCATACTTTACTTTTTCTAAATTAATTTTTTTAGTTATGTGTTGTACTAGATTTATTCAGATTCTATGTATCTCTGAGACCTGCTTCAGGTTTCCTTTTTTATGAGAGATCTTTAAAAGTTTCAGTAATGTAATAATTCCCAAGGAGAATGTAAGACCTTTGCATTGCTTTTACAACAGAAGGAGTCAGCTTGAATTTGCTGTTGGCCACAGTACACTAAATAAACCCAGGCATCTCTCCACCTGCTATGAAAATATGTCCCTAGGACTATAACTGGCAGTGATCAGCATAATATTTAAGCACTTCAAAACTGGTAATGGATTTGCTATTAAATCCAAGTAGAAACAAAAATTAAATGTGAGGTTTACAGGTAATCATGTTAGATGCTCAGGGATTTTGGCAACTACTATATATGGTGGTTATAGAAATTGGAAGAAAAAGTTGAGAAAATTATTTTTCAGTATCTTAAAATCAGAATAGATATAATCAGGAGACTACTAATTGAAATAAATGGCATAGGTTATTCCCNATAGAGCTTGATAAGAGTACATGATAGAGCAGAAATACAACTGCAAAATGTATTTCAACATAGTCACCACCATTAGCTATGCATTTTTAACCATGCTGAACAAGAGTTTTTGTGCTGCATTTGTAAATATCTGAACTTGTAGAGGTGACGTGCTGTTTCACAGCTGCTATCCTATCCCATTTTTGCTATGAAAACGTTGCCCACACAGTCCATCTTTCATTGTCCTGAACAGAGAGAAGTCAGAGGGTGCTAAACCCATACTATATAGTGAGTGTGTAGGACAGTCCATTCAAGACTGATAATGAGCACCATGGTCTTCAAACTGATATGGGGCCTGGCATTACCATGTTACAAGATAAATATTGTCTTCTTCTACATCAGCTTTGTTATGTAGCAGTCACTGTTGGTAGTTTGTACAGCTTCCAGGAAATACAGAAGGAACATTTTTTTCCTATTCCCAAAGACACATCGTTTTACCTGCTGATGGCTGTGTATTGAGGTTTTTCTTTGATGGGGACTTCATGTTGCCACTCAGTGGAATGCCATTCTGACTCAAGTTCATAATGGTGACAACATGTCTCATCAACAGTAATCATACCACCAGGAAACTGTCCCTTTCAGACTCATATTTGTTCGATAGGTCCTGACAAACTTGGGAACGGTGTTCTTTCTTTCTGTGTGATCACTTGGGGCCACTGAACAAACTATGTGATATTCCAACACTGCCACCATTGTTTCCAACACAATGAAACCAATATTCAGCTCTGTACAGTGTTCTCTGGTTGTAACCTGCTGAATAGAGTGGATCAGCTGTTCAAAATGCTCTTCATTTCTTGATGTGACTGCTGTGCATGACCATCAAGACTGTGGCTTATCTTTCACATAGATGTTACTTCCACTGAAATGCACCACTCGCCACCTCACTGCATGCGCATCCACTGACTGATCTCCATGAAGATCCATCAAGTGTCAATGAATGTCAATGGATGCAATTTTTTCTGCATGGAAAAATTCAGTGACACACTTTTGCTTCATATGCACTTACACATTAGACACTATTATTGTCAGGAAGGATCAACCTCTACTGCCATACCACCAACATCCATCTTTGATATCATGGGCATGCATAATAAAATAGGAGACATTACTTTTGGAGCAACCATGTGTATTTCAAAATTATAGTGTTTCTTGCTCCAATCATACTTTACTTTTTCTAAATTAATTTTTTTAGTTATGTGTTGTACTAGATTTATTCAGATTCTATGTATCTCTGAGACCTGCTTCAGGTTTCCTTTTTTATGAGAGATCTTTAAAAGTTTCAGTAATGTAATAATTCCCAAGGAGAATGTAAGACCTTTGCATTGCTTTTACAACAGAAGGAGTCAGCTTGAATTTGCTGTTGGCCACAGTACACTAAATAAACCCAGGCATCTCTCCACCTGCTATGAAAATATGTCCCTAGGACTGTAACTGGCAGTGATCAGCATAATATTTAAGCACTTCAAAACTGGTAATGGATTTGCTATTAAATCCAAGTAGAAACAAAAATTAAATGTGAGGTTTACAGGTAATCATGTTAGATGCTCAGGGATTTTGGCAACTACTATATATGGTGGTTATAGAAATTGGAAGAAAAAGTTGAGAAAATTATCTTTCAGTATCTTAAAATCAGAATAGATATAATCAGGAGACTACTAATTGAAATAAATGGCATAGGTTATTCCCATAAAGCATCCCGACTGTAAAACTTTTTGAATGCAGTAATGATTTCTTAAAGCTCTGGAAGTATTTGTAGCCTTCTCATACAGAAAAAAGTAATCTTGAAGTAACTAGTAACAGGTCACAGAATTATCAGAATTCTTCTGCATTTCCCTTGGTTGGCTGGAGAATGACCACATGAATATGCAATGGTTTAGCTGAAGTTCACTTTATTCTGTTGGTGTGAGGCAATTCTTTTTTTTTTTTTTTTTTTTGGGCAGTGATGTGGGTTGAGAACTGGCTGGCTGGCACAGCTCAGAGGGTTGTGATTGGTGGTGCAGATTCAAGTTGGAGGCCTGTACTTAGTGATAGAGAGATAGGCAGAAAGGAGCCAGATGAGGTTTAACAAGAACAAGTGTAGAGTCTTGCACCTACGGAGCAATAACTGCGTGCTCCTGTACAGGCTGGGGGAGGATTCAGCTGGAGAGGAGCTCTGAGGAGAGGGACATAGGAGTCCTGGTGGATGACAGGTTGGCCATGAGCCAGCAGTGTGCCCTGGTGGTCAAGAAGGCCAAAGGTATCCTGGAGTGCACTGAGAAGAGTGTGGCCAGCAGGTTGAGGGAGGCGATTCTTCCCCTTCTACTATGTCCTGGTGAGGCCTCACCTGGAGTGTTGTGTCCAGGGATCTCCTCAAAAGAGTCCAGCCTGGAACACTCCCCTTATGAGGAAGGGCTGATAGAACTGAGTCTGTTTAGCCTTGGAAAAAGAAGTCCTGTTTTGTCAGGGTGCGTATAGCCAAATAATACTATTTTGGATTTCAATGATTGTATTTGTGCTTCAAATTTCTCTGAATTTATTGGTATTTTCTGATTGTATGTGGTTTCATCAGAAAAATTCTGACCATCTGTAAATAGAACAAGTGTTGAAACAAATACCTTGTACCATCAAAGGAGAAAGAAAGGAGTGACATTTGGTTAGACAAGGATTGTCATTGGTTGACAATGTAAATGTCAGCTTAATGCACAATGTCAACCAAAAAAGAAGAAATACAATACTGGTTTTTACAGGGAAGTGAACAGAGGTTAATGCTAACAGTATTATGACACTATTACAGAAATTAAATGGTACATTTTCCCTTTGCAGCTTTTCAAATAGTGTCTGTGTTAGCAATGTAATGTATCTCTTCTAGCCTTAGTGAACGTAGAATGAGTTCGTCATAATAACACTATAGACAAAGGAGAATACATCAAGTCTTATGTGAATATAGGAGAAAATACTTCTTTTTTACATCACCAGTTATGCTATAATTGCTATGAAAAGTAAGGTAGAACTATTTTTCTTTTTTGCTTTTTATTTCTGTAATTTCTCAAGTCCATAACAGCAAACTCAATCTGTAGTCCCCAATGGCATAAAAAAACGTAAGCATGCAACAGTGTTTTACTTTAAAAACTTAAAAGAAACAACACAAACAAAACAACAAATGGTGGAATAGTATTATAGTTTTCTTTCTATGTCATCTCTGCACACTTTTCTGGTTCGTCATCCTAATTGGAATACAGCAGACCTGGGAACCTATGGTGCAATCTACTGTGGTATAGTCTTCCTTGTCTCAGTGGGCTGCCATCTGCCAAAGGAACTGATCACAAAGAAGAGTACAGTGACAGGGCCACTTAGCCTCACAAAGCCAAGTCAAGAATGTAAAGAAAAATATTGTCATTACCTCCATGAATTTCTCATTTTCACTGTTATCACAGTAGAAGATAATTTTTTCTCAGAAGTTTGATGTTCTATGAATTTCCTATTTGTGCCAGCCTAACAGAATTGAACTTGCATTTACATAACTCATTAAGGAAAAATATTTGCATAATTTTGTTCTCAGTCTTTCACTCCAAGCGTGCTTATTTTAAGGGATTTGTTTCTTGGATCATATTCCAAGTTATTCCTGTTAAGCATTTTTATTGGACTCAAACTTAAAAAATCTTTTTCTATGTTTGCTCTCTTAGGCACAGAGGAATAAGATTACTTTGTTGTCAAGGACAAAGATCTAAATACAAGAGTAATAATAAGAAAAGAACCTTCTCAAACTCCTGTTCAGAAAACAAAGAAGTTTTAATTTAAAATGTTTCCCAATTTCTTAGTATGAAAATATAATTTGTTTTCTTAAGTAGATAGCATAATGTTGGATACAATATCAAAAGTAGCATAACCAAAATAAACTAAAATACAAAATACCTCTCACAGAAAAATTTTATTAAAATGTTTCATTTCCCCAGTATATCTTCTTTTGTTTACAAATATCCATATAAATAAATCCATGAGATTTCTTGGTCTTTTGGGGAGATACAATCAAATAAAAATGTAAGTTAAGATGAACTGTAAACTGTCATATCTGATGAGAAATATAGGAGTGTTGCTTTCTTCTTGTCCACAAAATATTCTTAGCCCTTCTTTATTTGTGGTAAAGTAAGTATCTTTAGAATAAAACTAACAGTTGTCATAGCACACAGTTATGGATCTGCTTTTCAACTACAGAAGTGAAACGAGGAAATTAGCCACTTTTTAAGTGGACTGTGATAAAGTGACGCAAGGGATTGAAAAGGTATAATTTCATATACAATCAGGAGACTGGCAGGCCCAGGAGGTGCTGTCCAGTTCTATGATCTTGGTGGCATATTTTAGATAAATGAAATATACATACAAAAATGCTGAAAACCTGATCTCACATAAACAGTTTTCTAGCATTATCTGTTCTGCAAATAAAGCCTACAAGAATTGGCCTGAATTTTTTTGGTGTTCTAAAAAAATGAATGTTTAAGAAAATTTACATTACTTATTGAAAATCAGGAATTATAAAAACATTTTAGATTGTATATTTCAGAATGAAGCTTTGTCAATGGTTTAAGGGCTGGTTTGGCCTGGTTCCGTGACAATTGGTGCGGGGGACCCATGGACCCACACCCCAAGAAAGGGAAAGGGGGAAAGGGAAAAGGGAGATGGACCTAAAAACATAACAGCGACAACAATCTGAGGAGGAAAGCTAATTTACTAAATAAGATATTGGAAAGCAAAATAACACAATATAATACAATATAATTGGAATTAAAGCTAATAAATCAAATAAAATGAGCAAGAGAGAGTGTCCAATAAACCGAAGGCGGTACGCTAATGCTGAAGGCGAGACAGCAGCGAGCACCCACTGCTGAGTCCATCCCAAAGGAAAGAGCAACAGTCCTGTGACTGCAGACAGTTTTTATTTTTCCCTCTGAGCGGAAACACATAAAAATGCAAAGCATCACACAGTCCTCTGGGGAATGTAGTTCTCTTCTGAGACAGGTATACCCAGAACTATCGATGATCCATGGAGCTGGAGCATCAACTCGTTAACTCTTAATGCACTACGTGATGTTATGATGTGGAATACCAATACCAAAAATCATAAAACCATGACAAGCTTCCTCATAATAATTTGTAAACCTTTAAGATCTTGTTTTGAACTTATATTTAGTATACAGATGTTAACTTGCAGTCTAAAGATATTGTATAGTCTGGTTGCGTTAAGGCTTTGAGCATGAATCTCAACAATTCGATAAGTTCCACATTCATCTGCCACTTATGCATTTAGTAAACATTCCATAAGATTTGCAGAACAGTAATACCTTCTATGAAAATTAGTATTGATGAGCAGGTTGTAAATTCTTCTCATCTTCTTCTGCTTTGAAATGACCTAGTAGAGAGAACTGTGTTTTTTTCCTGCTCCCTTCTTCAAATCAAAGACAAAGATGCTTCCTTGGAGCTAACAACTGAACTGAAACAAGCTCTTAGAAAACTTAAGGGTTATGACCTTCCATTTTCCATCAGTTAGAGCAGAGATAGATTTGAATTGTCTTTTGCCACAGGAGGATAAGACTAAAGACTAATGTTCTGGGATGATAATTTTCCGTCAGAGCTGTCAGAATACTTTAGCATTTGCTTGCTAAATAAATAATAGAAAAAAAACTTTCTGAATAAACACTAAATAAATATTACTCAGATTTCTGGAATACCTTAATGTTTTCCAAACTTGAAAGTCAAAAAGAGAATTCTTCCACACCCATGTAACTATGGTAATCTGCAGATAAGTGGCATATTTTGATCCCTATTTGTTTTGAAGAAAATATTTAATTACTTTAAATAAAATCCAGCCTCTGTGACAAGAAATAAAACCACCACTGTGTACTCTGGAGTGTAGAAAATCCTCTTGGGAAGTGAGATAAATATTTATCCACTAATCCTATAACAGTTCCAACTTTTTTTTCTCTTACATGTTACATAATTGTGTCTTTAACCTGTGTGGTACAGGACCATCAAAGATCACTGAGTCCAATTGTCAGACTATTTACAGCTGACTCAAAGCTAAAACATAATTAAGAGCATTATCCAAATTCCTCATAAGCACAGAGTCATGAGATATCAGTCGTCTCTCTAGGAAGTCTGACTCAGTGCCTAACTATTCTTTCAGCAAAGTCTTTCCCTTTGTCTTGTCCGAACCTCCCTTGATGCAACATTTCCATGCCTCCTGTCACTAGGTACCAGGGAATAAAGATGAGCACCCTCCTCTCCAACTCCTCTCCTAAGGGACTTGTAGAGAATAGTTAGGTCACCTCTCAACCTTCTTTTCTCCAGTTTTAAAAAACTAATTGTCCACAGCTTCTCCTCTCAGGAGAAGATTGCCTTCTAGCACTTTTATGAGACTTGTTGCCCTTCTCTGGGTGCATTCAAGTATCTTAACTCTCTTTTTAAACTGTGGTGCCCAGTTTGCACACAGTATTCCAAGTGAGGCCACACGAAGACTAAATATAATGGGAGAATGACTTTTTACCAGATGGCTATGCTGTTTTCAATGCATTCCAAAATGCTGTCTGCCAGTGCACACTGCTGGATCATGTTGAGCCTGCTGCCAGCAGCGCTCCCAGATACCTTTCTGAAGGACTTCTGTGCAGCTTTTCATCTCCCTGTCTGTACTTACATCCAGCATTACTCCATTCCAAGTGCAGAATCCTGCATTTATTCAGTAGTGCTGATTGTCTAGTGCTTCCATTTAGATACTACAAAGCTTCTTGTTCCTCAAGGAATCAGCAGCACTTGCCAGTTCAGTATCATCAGCAAATTCACTCACATCCAACTCCTGCATCAAGGTTACTGATAAAAATGTTGATCTTGACTGGTCCTAGAATTGAGCCCTGGAGAATATTTAGTGCTCAGCTGCCAGTCAGATGTAGTCATTCGTTACTATGTTTTGAGCTCTACTGTCAAGGCATTTCATCATTCAGCATAGCATTAATCTGTTCACCTCACAATCAGTCTGAATTTGTCTGAATAGACGCTGTGAGGAATTGTATCAAAAGCTATAATATAATCGAGAACACCTACTGGAATCCACTGTCTTCCCTGGATCCTCTGAGTGAGTGATATTGAATTGAGAGATACTGAATTATCTATGTTTAGCTAAAATATGTGCTGAATTTTATAGACATTTTCAAATTATTATTAATTGTCCAAAACTATGATTTTAGTGAATGCACTTCTAATAATGACCTAATGGCTACTTAGAGCTATTTAAAAAAATTGTTATTTCCCATGATAATATCTGCAGTGCTTGTGCATTTAACCCTGGGAGGAGTCATGTTTCAGTGAAAGGTATAACAACAAATGCAAATTAAATATTTTAAGACAGTGTGAACTCTGACTAACAAGGTTGAACTGTATAAAGTTATAAACATATAACAATCACAATAGTATTTAAAATTGTACTTCTAAATAGAGAATAAAATAAATATTACTATTGTCACGCTCCAATATAAAGGAGGGAGGCGAGGCATGGCCGTTATCCTGCAAACTATGCCAATAAAAATGTCAAAGGATTTCGCAACCCTCGTCCAGGACTTGCTTGGACACATTCAGACATGTTCATCAGCAAACTTGGAGGCAATGGTATAAAATAATAGTCTCTTACAACTATATAATAGTTTTTTTCCTAAAATATTTTGGGATTATCATGGAATCATAGAATCATTTGAGTTTAATGGAACATTTAAAGGTCACCTAGTGAAACTCTCCTAAAAAGAATAGGGACATCAACAACTAGATCAGGTTGCTCAGAGCCTGGTATAAAAAATCTGGAATAGGTATTTTACCAGTTACATAAATTTTGCTGTCAGGAGTATCTGAACAAAGGCATATATTCTGCTCATCTGCTGCAATCTGAAACAATAATTTCTGGTTGTCAGAGTGAAATAACAAATACAATATTTTAATTAGGAGGTGACACAAGTTAAATGTATCAATTAACCAGTGTAGTAGGGAGTACATCTGGGAAATAAATTGTATTAATATAGCAGGAATCAAATGATTTTCTACAAATACAATTTTCCTTCAATGTTAATTTATATTCAAGGCATC
This sequence comes from Odontophorus gujanensis, assembly GCA_013399175.1. NCBI lineage: Eukaryota > Metazoa > Chordata > Aves > Galliformes > Odontophoridae > Odontophorus > Odontophorus gujanensis. The sequence continues at coordinate 43,964 of VXAB01009968.1, forward strand.
ATCAAATACTACATATTTTTAACAGCATCACTTCAATACCAGCTAGATCAGTTCAACTTTTGTTCAGAGCACATATATGTAGGATTAGGTTCTTCCATGGAATATGTCTGGCATAGGGCTTTGCATATGGCTATTGTTTGTATACCCTCATCTCTATTCATTAAATCCTTGAAGATTTTTTGGAACAATGTCTTTGAATTTTTGTGAGCCAATAACTCCCAGCCCTAGGGTTAAACACTAGTTCATTACCAGAATAACCACAAATAATTTGCATGGTTGGCATCTTATTTCATCTAAAAAATCTCATTTGGTTTAGAAGCATTTATGAACAGTTCATCTAATGTGTTCTGAAAAAGTTTCAATTACCCTCCTTGAATTCTAAAGAGAATTAACTTTAATCTTCTAATATAGCGTTTCTTAACAAGCTGTTTATTAGCTCTGCATCTCTGTCAGATTTTTGTTTGACTTTATAATTACCAGGGGTATGTATTACTAAGTCATAAACCTGTATTATAACTTTAAGATTCCTCCCTGAGAAATCAATGTTATTTTTCCTGTGAAGAATTTTTTTTCGTATCACTTAAACCTATTGTGTGAGTGTGTCTTACCAGATGAGTTCTTGCTTAGACTTTACTTATTCAGTGAAATTATATATTTAATACTTCCATTTTTTATTTCTCAAATATTAGCCAACTTACAAAACGCATACACATCTAAGATATTATGATGCCTACTGTTTTAGTTCAGAATTAAGTTCAGAAGTCAGTGAAGACAAAACCTTCAGCCTGCTTTGTTGTGAAAACTCAGGTCGGATGATCCCAATAGAAGTAATACTTTCCTGTATTCCCACAAAGTTTGTTTTGGTCTTCAAGTTCAAAAGACTCAATTGTCTGAATGCTTTATTTGGTGGTGGTGGTAGTGGCACTTTTTTGACAGAGGAAAAGGGTATAGCAAATAAAATATTTGGGATTAGTAAGTAGATGCTGGAGTGGAATATTGCAAATAGGTTATTATTTTAAAGCTAGCTTCTATCTTTGCTATTTCGGCTGTTAACTGTGATATACAAATGGAACAGGCATCATCAGTTTATTGTAGGTGTTCATCTTTTCATAGAATCAAAGAATTACAGAATTGCTCAGGTTGGAAGACCTTCAAGATTATCAATTTGTCTTATTATGAATAGAAAATCAAAATTTCCTTCTTTAATACAACAAATTTCCCTCCTTATAAGAATTGTCTGCTACACTGTACACTGCTGGGCTAAAAATTTATTCAGTATCTTCCTAATTTTATGCATATAAGTAAATTCAGTGCACTACAAACATATGGGAAATCAAGCACGTGGATTTGGTTCTTAGGTTCATTTCACCTAATTTTTCCATGCCAGTATCTGAAACTGCTCCAAAGGGGTCCCAATGCAGTAAACTGGCATGGCAGCAATTTCTCCCACCAAATGATGACCTACAGTAGTTATCTACATTTGAGCTAGCCATCCTTCATAGCTTCTGAAGAAATATAAAAGCAGATAAACAATTCACTTGACCTCTTTGAAATTTCACTCTGTAATGAGGTGCATTGCAGCCTTCAAGTCTTCATTTCTTTCAGCAGCTCCTGAAGGAAACCTTCAGTGGCTGGTACAATACATGTTGTAGAGAAACTCACCTATTCTACTGAATAAAGGCTATTTTAAACTCAAAAATGGCAATTTCACTTTCTGTTTTAAAATAGTTAATTGTTAAATAATGTATTGGTATTTCTGCTGTTTGATAGTAATAATAAAGAAGTCAACACATGCATGCTAGATAAAATATTACAAATCTCTTGGCAGCTAAAATATTCTGTCATCATCTACAGATGTAATTGTTGTTCTCAGAGAAATAAATTTTAGAACATTTCAATCTAATTTAACTTGACACTGTCTTCTCTTTCATAAAAGTGTTTGGACATATGAATCCCTGAACGTACACAGTCACTTGCCTAAAGCTAAGGAATACTTTCCATCTTTCAGTGAAATCCAGACAGATTTTACAAATCACTGCAGGGAAGAGTCTGATACAGGAGGTGTCTAAATATGGTGAGAGAGATCAAAAATAAGAATATTACTTCAGACTGTAAACTCCAAACCAGTAAAACAGAACTGAAATAAATAGTAACAGATTTTTTCAAGTTCTGAATATAAAAACAGGACACTGCATAAATTTTTTTCTTTTCATATTTTTGTGGTAATTATAAGGTAAGCTCTGAAAGTAAGGGTACTTCAGTAGAGTATAAGGTGTCCTCATGAATGACCCTGAAATACGTAATATATTACTTTCTTAGGAATTCAGTCATGATTCATGGCACAATATAGAAGCACTGAGGAGATTTGTGAATTATAGGAAATATGTTATTTCATAATATGTAAACAATCTCTTTCAACTCTTTATGCAATATATTTATGAAAAAGCTCACAAAAATTACACAAAAAATCCTTCAGTCTTATTATATGCAGGGAATTATAGCAGATACAGTATAGATACCATACTCCTTATCAAATATTTTATGATAATGAAAATATTTGCTCATGCACAGTGCCAGGTTCACTTCCTGGGTGCTGTTCTTCTAGGAGACACAGCTATTCTCATGTGAGTTTCAGCTCTCAGAGACATAATTTCTGATTCTGAATGATGGGGAAGAGCTCTCTTCTTTCCAAAAGGCCAGCCGTGAGGGCCTTCTGATAAGGACTCGGACTCTCTCTACTCCTGTTTTGTTTTGTTTGTTCGATATATTATTCTTAATTATTCTTGTGTTATCTCACATTTCTTTTAATAAACTAGTTCTCCTATATCAAATGGGTTTTTTCTGTTCCTTCCCCATCTTCTCCAGATGGGAGGGAGGGTTGTTGCATTATTAACTCTTCAAACCACAACACTCTTCCAATTACAAAATCATTCAGAATGATCTGAATATAACATATTGTAAAAATGATTGCAAGTTACCTCTGTGGTTTACCTAAGGTCCAATGGAACTTTCACTTACTTGGTTGCTGGCAGAAACGAGATTGTAGACTATGCGAAGGCATCTCATGATTTAGTTCTAAGAGCACCAGTTTATCCACTTTATAGAGTAATGCACCAAAGCATTAATGCATCATTCTGATGCTAATTCTTGGGTATTTTGTGGTTAGATTTGACAGCATTTCAACATAAAGAGTTCTCTATGAATTACATAATATAGTATTTTAAAATGATTTATTATATTCTTTATCTACTTCTGTGTTTTCTCAGCAGTTTATGCTGGTATATCATTGCAAAGGGTGTGATCTATTGTTACAAAACATGTAACAGAAAAAGAAGCTGAAAAATAATTTTTTGTCTTTCTTTACATCTTTTTGTTTTCCCTGAAGAAAAGCTTGTTTTAGGTACTGACATCCACAAGAGTCTTCCCAGAGATTCTACTGAGTTTAGATAAGACTGCACATGATTAATGTCACTCTTCTATTGGATACTTAGCATAAAGATATACTGGCTATATCAGATTCCAAGCCCACACATAGAATTTTTCCCTATTTTTTTCTACTGTCACACAGAAGATGAAGAACTACTGTTATTTTCTTCCCTGATGGCAAATAAGATCTTTTGCTTATAAGAAATTAGAATATGCATCTCAAGGAGAGTAAACAGAACAGGAACAGAATATAGAAATATTTACACTGGATCAGATCTGAGCTCTATTTTGATGTATTCACTCACACAAGTAGACAAATACTAGATACTTCAAGAGAAGGTGGAAAAACAAAACAGCGCTTATGTGATAGTAAATACTGACCACAGTTCTGTGTGACAACTTTGTATCTACAGAGAATAAATTCAAGTGAATACTAAGTAGGAAGTTGAGTTGGTTTTCTTTCTGTATTTAACTTTTTTTTATTATTTTATTTTTTGAGGCTACTTTGCCTGTTGCTGTCACACGAGTCACAGATGTATTTCTAGCATTCTATGGTACTGGAGAAAAGCATGTGGAGCTGGGTGCACAGAACTTGTGGAGAAACAGCTGCAGGTAAGGCAGAGTGCACTAGAGCATTTACAATGACATGACATTTTCATGAAAAAAATTAATATTATTTACGATGCGAATAAGTGCTTTAACACACATACATGTTTATACATTATAAAATAAACATATAATGCCTTTAGTATGAGGCAAACATGTATGACGTTCCATGAAATTTGTTAGCTAAACATCAATACATTAAGAGATGATTCAATTTGTAATCTGTTAGGTAAGAACGTGTTAGATATGCAATGTAAATTTCTTTACAGATTTTTAAAATCTTCACAAGTATAATACGGAACACAGTGAATACTTTTGGTTCCAGAGTAAGCTCTGAAAACAGAAATATTTAGAGAAACCATTGAAAATTAGTGAATATGTGACGATTCGTGGTATGGTAGATATTCAGTACACATGAACTTCTGCTGAGCACATTTATGGGGAGGGCAGGAGTTAAAGAAGGAATTTATAATTATGTCATAGACAAATAGTACATTTATGTAGCCTCACAGTGTTGTGAGAAAGAACTGTGGGGGAGAGAAGCTCCACAGTTTTGCTCAGAAACTTCCTTGAATCCTAACCTTTGAGTGATATATGCCATAGATATACATGTTCCTGGCAATGGGGCTGCTGACATGGATGGGACCGGTGGAATTGACTTTCCAAGTGTGATGCCAGTTCTGCCAGGAAATCACCAGATCGTGTTTCACTGCACACTGTGTGACTGCACCCTAACGAGCCTCTGACATCCTTGGTCTTCCCCCATGCTTATGGAAGAAAGCTGTGAGCAGCAGCATAACCTGCTCCCTGACAAAGTTATCACTGAAACTTTTTTATTTGACAGGTTAAGAACGTGAAACGTTGAGTACAAACTGACTTTTTCAAGGGAAAAGATAGAAATAAAACCAGTACAAATCTTTAATGTTTATGGCTTCTAAAAGAATATAGTGAAGTTTTAAAAGACACCTTTATTTCTACTACTGCTTGCTGAAGACTTCAGGTAAGCTTTGCCATAAGAAAAGCTATGCTTGGTAAGACATCTCAGCAGCGTGTTTCAGAAGGGACAGCTAGGCAAATGAATTGGAAACAAAAGCTTTTACTCTGTTTTTTATCTTGCTTGGCTACAAGACAAGCAGAAAAGCAATACAAAATATGAAAGGAAAGCTTTTTGATGGCATTAAAGCTCTTATTTTTTATTTTTTTTTTAATTGGAAAGCTACCTAGGAGAAAGGTAATTATGCAATTAATTTTCATTTGCGTTATAAAGCTCTTTTGTGTTTATAGACTTTCAATAAAAGGTCGTAAAAATATTTATACTCTCAGTATTTTAATGCAATATGTTTGGCAATGACTATAGTCCTGGGCAACATTTTAGCTCATAACATTTACAGAAAAGTGTACTGTATATAATAATTATTTGTGATTGACTTATGGCGTTTGGATTTGTATTTTTAACAGACGTAAGTGTTCAAATACTTCTTTGACTAATCCCAATTTAAAGGTGCGTAATGCTTCTCAGTTCTGAAGGTAATGGGGTATAAGTTATGAATTGTTTCCTTCCACTTAAGGTTTGAACCTATTCATTGTCTTGTTCATGCATACCTTCCTTTTCACTTAGAAATACAGCCTAAGTACTGTACTGTGCTTTTGGTCTTCAGATTTTCCAAGCATGTGCTTTTTCTCTCTGTGTATGCATGTACAAAAAAATCACTTTCCAGCATATGCTGAAGTGAACACAGATATCAATCATAGAGTGTGCAGTAGCACCCGGACCATTGTTGAATTTCTGTTTGCTTTTCTCTTAGCAAGTGTGATGGAGAAGGATGAGGAAATAAATGTAAAAGTCTTGAAACTATGTGTTTAATGTTCCAGAGAGGTGTTTTTTGTCACTAATGTGCAAGTTTTTTTAATTTAGACTCAAGGTTTGAAAAAAGATGCTTTCTTGCCTATCCATGTCATCTATCTGAGGGAGAAATTTCTGAAATCCCAGAATACAGATCTTGAACTTCATCTCATTTTTGATGTATGTTTTTACATGGTCTTTCATGATGGATACTATGAAGTAAACTTTTGCAATGTAAAGAAATTAAGAGAAAGAAGATAACTTCTGGACTAAAAATCTAGTTTGATGAAGAATAAAGGAAGATGACACTGTCTATATTTATGATAAAAGTATTGCACAAGTAGAAGAACAAATCTTTTAAAAGGGTGCTCCACATTCCCCTTTTTCTCTCATCACTGAATCATAGAACATCTGCAACCACGCTTGAGCCAGAAGATTCCATTATAATCATACTGATTCATCAGAAAGAAATACACATGCTGAATACAGAAATTATGTGAAAGTCAAATCTTCAGTTAGATCATAATTTGTCTGATATTTAAGGACAGTCCTGAAAAATTAGTGAATTCTTTTTGGGGGACTGACCATGGAGTGGACAGGACTCATTGACTGGGTCCTGAGGGTGATAGGATGGGACCTGACTAGAGTGGCTTGGCTCTACCCACTCCCAGACAGTGACAGATGGATCTGGACTGTACTGAGATGGGATCATGGGCAATGGACAGGAGTGAGAAGGCCCAAAGGGAGATTGTAAGTGGTCTTCTTAAAAATGGATTAAATTTTAAAATAAGGTTTGATTTAACCCCACCTGCAATTTGTTTGTGTAATGCTCTAGGTCTTGTTGAAGGAGCATATTCAATTATTTTTACTTTATTTCTATATGCAATTGAATCACTGGAGTGTTTTGTTCTTATGTCTTAATGAATGATAGTGAGTTTTGCTGTTTTTCACTTCTTTTTTTTTAACAAGAGGTGTACTAAACTGAAACGAAAATTAACATCTTAAATGTCTCAATAGAATCAAAGTATGGATCATATTTCTAGGATAGAAGATTTCTATTTCTATTTCTAAACAATTAGTTCAACCAGATTATTTTCTGAAAGTGAGACAATATTTGTATTTGTATTTTTAGGCTTTACTGCAGGTAAAGAGAAGTTACATAGTAACTGAAATGAATACTGAATTCTCTAAGGAAGAAGTTAAAGTTTGAAGGTAACTCTATGTTATGTTCGTATTTGGGGGAGGGAGATGAAGGAAGCAGGAACTAAAATTAAGGGTTTTATCATTGTCTGGTTAGTTTTTGTTCTTTGTTTTTGTGTGTGTCTCTCTCTCTTTTTATTTTATTTTATTTTATTTTAATTTAATTTTATTTTATTTTTTGTCTCCTTAACTGCATGTAGTAACATTGATATCACTATTAGAAAGCAAAAACATTACTTTTAGGATTTTACAA
>VXAB01009970.1:3279-17446 GCA_013399175.1 Odontophorus gujanensis
TAGAAGCTGGTAATAGCTACTAAGAGGTATCTGCTTTAAAATATAAGAATTATGAAGGAAATGAATAAAGTTTATAGTCTTTTAAAGAGATATATACCATCTAGAACATTATCCCTGAGAGAACTGAGGTAAATCTTGCTTTCATTTTGATAAAATTTGATGGTGCCTATTTTGAAAGGCATGATTACAAATTTTGTCATAAGAGTCCAGAGAGGTTCCCACCTTACAAGTGTAAGCACTTGAAAATCATTAAAATATATGCTCAGCCATTATTCTGGAATTCTGCATTTATCATATTATCAGTCAGTATTTGGTTAAAAAAGAAGGAAAGGAAGAGGGAAGAGGGAGGAGAGGAGGGGAAGGGAGGGGAGGAGAGGAGAGGGGAAGAAAAAGGAGTTTGAACCTTCCCTGTATTTTGATGCAACTGAATGTGGTCGGGTGCCTTTAAATAACTATCGTAACAGACAAAATGCAAGCACTACAGCTATTAATCTACTCTTGATTTGAACAACAAGCCTTTTACTTCATGCCTTATACTCAGAGCGCCGTTATTACTCCACAAACAGATCTGGGACGCTCACAAAGATATTATATATTTTAGTTAATTATGCCATCAAGGACTAAAGAATTAGCAAGTCTTGTGTGCCACTGGTCCCCTCCACTATTAGGCTTCTCAATGTTTGTGCAACCTGTTACTCCTGGAAATCTGGACTGGATTCCTCCAACAGGCTTTGCATACAACAGTATCACTGAATAAGAATGATTTCCCCTTCCTTTCAAATCATAAAGGAAAAAAAAAAAAAAAAGTCAGGCTTTATGCATGAATTTCAGTTGTCCCAGTTCAAATCATGAAATCCATCGAAAAATAATAAAAAGAACTTCCAATTTGAAGAGCTGAAAACCATATTTTTGTGAAGACTGCCACTCTGCTAATTCAACATACTTTTTTTCCATTTAACCTTCATTATCCAAACATACTTAGTCCATAAGTAATGCCTTCCAGGTTACTTTTCAGAGTTTCACACTGGAAATCTTGAATAATCTGAAATCTTTTATAACAGCGATCGTTACATATCTGAGTTTACATAGTTTAAGCATCTGAAATCACAAAACAGTAAATATATGAAGGGCATTATAATAACAAAATAAAATAAAGTGAAGTAAAATAATCTGTTTTAAAATTGCAATATATTTCTTCAGTTTCAGTGCATGAGAAAGGGCAAAGCCTAGGAAATGCAAAGGAACACTTCCCCTTCAGACAGTAGGGAATAGGTACCATATGACATGTAGAGGTAGCTGGATCCCAAGATCTTAACATACTCAAATTCATATTGTAAAAGAAAGCATGCAAATTCAGATAGCTATTCCCCAAGCGTGGACATGAAGTACTGTTGGCATTATGTGCTCTTTGTGGGAAATCTTTTTGTTGCTCATGCTGCAAGCTGTCAGATACAGCCCCAGTGAAAATACCTGCCAGGAAAACACTTCGTTCTTTGTCAGTCATTTAAATGCCAGAGTTGGAAACACAGCTTGCCACGATGAACTGAATTCTCTGTGATTATCCCCTACTGCTCTGCTCTGTGAGCTCCTTAATGCATAAGGAATTCAGCATGGGAAAACAAAGAATCAGATAATGGTAGTGAAAAGATAACTTTCTGACTTTTAAAAGTTTAAACTTAGATGCTAAAATGCAAACATAACTGCTAAGATAGTGCTTCACAGAAAAGCTGTTAGTCTTCATCTTAACTGACACCATAAAGCACAGATTTCCCTTAAATCTTTCTCATCTATGAAGGAATGGGAAGTGTGTAATATACGTACGTAGCTCCAGAAGTAATGTCTCCTATTTACTTCCACAGAAACTACAACAGATAAAAGGAGCATCAATGAATGCAACTAAGTGCCATTTATTCTGCATGGAAAAATTCAGGTTTCCCCCTTTGCTTCATACATACTTCCACACCAGACGCTATTCTGTCAGACAGTCCCCTGCTGCTGTCTGGCAACAAAACGTAGCCAGCTACTGGTTGGAAGGTTCAACTTCTGCTGCCTTACCACCCCCTCTGACATCATGGGCCAGCATCATAAAATAGGAGGCATTACTTTCAGAGCACCTCCTGCAGTGTTACCACACAAAAAGCGGAATACGTATAGCTCCACCTGTAGCCATATTGTACATGATACTTGAATGATTTCTTTGAAAGCTCTGAAATGTGTTCACTACTAGAGAGAGCAAGGGGGGAGGAAAAATTTTTGTCTCTGACTTCCAAAGCTGTAACAGTCTGCAGCTAGGAAGGAAGACAAAAATGCCTTCATTTTTTGAGTATAAATTGAAGTAATCACATGGGAGAATTGTTTTCATGTTGGGTTTAGCTTTCTAAACTGAATTAACAACTGATTTCCATCACATTAACCAATAGCTCTGACTCTAGCATGTGACATTCCACAGCCATGGAAAGATTCTGCACTACTAACAAATCTATTTTCTTCCAAGAATTTCATATTTTATTTTCATTCTGGTTGGGAAGTAAATTGAAAGGATAAAAGATGATTCTACCACAGAAGAAATTCCAGAGAAAGGAGGAGTCTTCTAGAAAACAAAGTGCACAGAAAAAATCAAGCAGAAAATAAATCTGAGATTTCAGTGAATTTAAGTATTTCTCTATCACTTTCCATTATAATGCTTATTACAAAACATAATGAAACCTTTTTCCTCAATAGCCTATACATGTATATGCTGATATACATATATATGTATGTATATAAGTCAACAAAAATAATGAGTATGCTTTTATCTTCTTTTCTCTTACCATACATTCCCTCAGTGGAACTGTTTTTGATTCTTGACAGAATATTTTGACTTACATCTCTTACAACAAACAAGGCCAGAAGAAAGTTTTAAAACTTTACCAGGTCGAGCTTAATGAAAAGGTCTTCATGAAAAGGCAGGAGTGACACGCTGTAATGATACACCAGTATCCCCCCATTAATTTTGGTTCAGTAACATATGCTTAAATATCCTGTATATAACAATGTTGTAATTTGGGGGTGCAGCTGTCTAGGAACAGCCCAAAGCAAATCAACCTTAATATACAACATCCAAAATTTGCCACAATAATTCTGATCTTCAGTTAATTTTGGATGAGTAAAATGACTACAATGACACATAATTCCACAAAAATTAAGCCCCAGTTTATTTATGTTATTTATAACAGAAGAAAAACTGAAGCCTAACATCGTGCATAAGAACCCTGAGGGACAATACAAAGTGTAGTACAAAAGACCATTTAAACTTATTCTGTTATTCCAGTACAGATATATTTAAGCATCCACAGCCTGTACTTCTCCACTTGACATCATTTTTCCTTTGCTTTTTCATCACCAAAGCCTTATTGCAAGGCATGCAACACATTGAATTAATCTATTCTGCATTTAATTTTGTGTCTTCTCTACTGGAAAGTAAACAAGAAAATCTCTTTTTTAATTACACGTATCATCTTCTTGTAAAATTCCTAGTTCATTTTCCTGCTCTATTGTTCTTCAATACATAAGATAACTAAGTTCCCATTGTGAAGCTTGCCCCAGTATTTTCTCCACAAAATAGGATAGGCTTACACAGGTAAGAAATTATAATACGTTGTTAAAAAGCTAAATACAAGGAGGTCCTCTTTCAATTTGTACATTGTTATCTGTTACACTGAGCATGGAAAAGGTGATTACATTACCACAGTTTTTCTGTCATGATCATCATTCACACAAAGACAAGCCATAAAATGAGTTACTTGAGTCATACAGAGCAATTGCAATTAAATGTGTTAAATACCCGAATATCTCATGTCATTAATAAGTTTATCCTGAGAGTCTCTGAATGAGAGGCATCTAAGGCAGCATAAGATTTTCTCATGGTCACACAATGCAGTCATGATGCAATAAAATATAAAAACTGTCACACTGTAAGGTCATACCTTAAACATTGCATCATATTCTCACTGTATACTGACCCCAAATGTCTAATGTTTGGTAGACTTTATTACCCTTGAAGATGACTTTCTAACTTGCTCTATCAGGAAAGCAGGAGACTTCTGCCGCCTCAAGCTCCAGTGAACCAACAGAAACCATCTGTTTCCAAATTGAGTCTCAGAAGTCTGAGCCCATGCCATTTCCCAGGGATATACTTTACTGACCATCACCTTAACAAGGTGTCTATACCTCATCAGAGTCTGTTGGGGAACACTGATCAAAACAGAAAGAATAAAAGGTAATATACCTTCTTCACCCTTTAGCTTTTTATTTAGAAGCGAATCCATGTTCTCATATGCCTAGAATTTAAGCTGGTCTTGTTTCCCAAGGATTGACTACTTTGCTCTACGCTAACCATTACACTTCAGTGGAAAGTGCAGACTCATTTTGGAGTACCTCTCAAGCTTAGGAGGAGCCTCTGGTTTGTATTCAGAATAGTGGCAGCAGCAGGTAAGCAAAAAACTCACCTAATAAAGGGATTTCATACAAAATCAGTCTCAACTATTCAGATTAATTTATTGATTTTGTTGTTGTTTTTTGTTAATAGCATTTGCTGCTGGCATTCAATTTCTTTATTTTTTATCCTTTTTATTTTTATGTACTATTTTCTACCATTCTTCCTTTTATATGCTGCATATTAGGAGAACAGGATTAAATTGGCACTACTGTGACCAGTTTCTGTTATTGACAACCTTGCAAAGGGACTAACACAGCCATGCTCCATCTCCCAGTGAGTTTTACCTGATACCCCCTCATACTGGCAGGCCTTCTAAGCTTGAGCCTAAGGAATTCTCTTCACTTCTTGTTTTCACAGAATCTTTTGCTCACAGACAAATATTTCAAGGGGCATTTTACTTACTAATGGCAAGATATATCAGATATCAAAGAGATTAAGCAATGAAATTATAGAGAAACTAGCCCTGTAATCTTGGTTCCAGTTGTTAATTGGCTCCTTCCTCTGCAAATTGACCAGCTGAGCCCCTAACGGCCAAGGATGAGCCCTGCAGAAATGAAAACCAGTAGCTTATGACTAAAATATGCATTTGGAGAAACCTTCCCCACTGAGTGTCTTTCATTAAGGAACAGCTGATATTTATCTTTGCTGCTTTTACTGGAAAGCAACAAACCTTTTGCATAGGGATAACAGTCCAGTGTTTGTCTCAGAAGCGCTGGTGAAGGGCCCCTTTCACAGGTCAGACTGCAGATCCTGACTCCCAGTCCTCAGGCACTCATTCTTGTGCAATCTCTAAGTCCTGAAAATAATTAAAAACATGCACTGAAAAGCTGAATTAATTCAGTGAGTTTACCGAGACTGTATGAAAAAAATCAAACATATCATTTCTTGGAGCATCAAAGCCTTCTTAATATTGCTGTTCTGATGCCATTAGACCTTAGTTATGGTCAAATGTTAGAAATTCCCTTCTGAGTTTAATGAGCCATAGATTAAGCTATGGACACATTTCTCTAAGCATCCCAATCTTTCTGGCACTGTCATTTCACCTATGAGGTGACTCAGATGTAGCTTCTTCATTTATAACACATGCCAGTGTATTATTGTGAACAAATTTCACCAGAAGGCATTAAACTCTTTCCTCGGTCTGGTGGAATATCAATAATGTAATAAGCTTCTGCGTTAGGAAAAGCAATTTTTTACTTGTATTTTGAAACAGATAGTCTTAGAATACACTGACCTCCAAGATATTTCTAAAGCTGGAGAAATGAAAATAACCACTGTTCGTGCTATAGTACTGGAAAACAAAATTATCAGTTTAAGATACTATCTCCCTGAATCTATCTATAATCAAAAGAAAATGTCATGTTTGCCTTGAAGACAAAGACAAAAAATTGGCTAGAAACTTAGGCTATGACACATACAAGGATTGTAAGAGCATGTGTTGTAACTGCATCAAAGTACAAGGGCTGCCCTGAAAGTAGTGCCTCTTGTTCTGACTGCCTTCCCCTGCCAGCATGCCATAATGGTAGCATCACTTCTCCTCGAAGTTAGATGTCACCATTCAGATACCAATTGTTTGGAGGGCAGCTAATGTCAGTGTACCCTTTGCCACCAGATGGGAAGGTAAGAGAAATGAAGTACTTTAAATACATCACCAGAACCAGAAGAGGTCACGGTACCCCACAGGAAGATCTGAGATAACCCAGAGCAAAATTAAACTGGAAGTAAGTGTTTTCCATTATAAGGCTTTCACATCTTTCTCTGAAGCATAATGAAGATGTTCTCTGCTGACAATACTATGACTCTGGATTAATTGATTGATGGATTGATTGACAGTTTGAACCTTCAATTCCCATGTTTAAGGATAACCAAAGTGGAAAGAATTTTGCCCAGGGAAGAATTTACTCTCTATTCTTAGAGTATCTTGAGATTGAATAAATTTAGTTTCCCAACCTGTGAACTGCTCAACACCAATTATAGTAAAAAATAAAAATAANGTTAGACAAATACCAAGTCCCAGGAGATGTTGAAGTACTCTTTCAATTAGCTTGTGTGTCACTGCTCAAGGGAAGGCATTACCTGGGAAAGAGGAGCACAGCAGCATGGTGATGCAGGCACTCTTCAATGAGCACAGAACAAATGTACCAGGAAGTGATGCTTGCTCTACCACAGAAAGTAATACAGAAGACCCTCAATAGGCCGCAATAACTGATTCAGAAGAAGAGTTCAGGTAAATGACATGGTATTTAGTTTTTTTGCTGTTAGATTTATGTTTTTCCTTAACTAGCAGAGCTGATATATTTTTGATTGAAGATGAACATTAATACTTCTATGAGATTTGGGATATAATGGAAGGTGAAGGCTGTCTAAGGAAGCAAAATCTACCTAACCTCTGTAGTTCTTCTGCCAAACATCTTCACTGTCATAAGTGCAGAAAAGAACTTTCATATCTATTTACACTACACTTTGTTAAATCTATCTAATGCTAGCAGAAAACAGATGGCCAGGTACACTTAATGCCATCATTGTTTCAAGATTGAATAGTGTCAAACACTCTTAACCATTTAATTTCACTGAATTCATACATCTCCTGTGAAAACAGCAGCATACGTATGATCAGCACCACAAAATTCTGAAATTTGGATGAAATGTTAATTGATTTGGGTTATTTTTGTTTTGTTCTGTTTTGTTTTTCTATCATGGAACATGAGCACACATGTTGAGATTAAGGGAGAGAGAAAATTCTGCATACTTTTCTCACTTCTTACTCATTAAATACAATCTTCTTATCCCCGCTTGAGGGCAACTGAGCACGCGTTGTAGGGCTCCCCAAGAATAGTGGGGATCTTTGCCCCAGCCATCTAACATACATAGCACATTGCACCACACAATCCTGCGGTACAAGTGTTTCCAAGTGTTTCCAAGATATATTTCCAATCTACAGTCCTTTGATGAAGAATTTTGAGCAACTAATTTGAGCAACTTAAATAGCAAGGAGAACGAGGTAGGTCTGTAATGCAGCAGATAATCAATACCTCTGCCTTGTGCTGAATCTCAGTTAGGTGAAGTTGTTAAGTAATTTTTATGTGATGCCCTTTAAAAGGAATGTAGAAATTTATCTAACATTATCTGTTGTGTTAATGAACTTCCTAAACAGTCTGGAAGGACTGCAGGGAGAGGGGTGTTTAACTGTATGCTAAAATGATACCTTATATTAGGCAAGATATGAGAAGGAGTGTTGAAATCTGACTATTCCATGCAGATATATTTTCAAACACTTCAAGTTAAAAAATAAAAATAAAAAATAAAAAAGTCAATTTTTGCTGTATTAAGTCTACAATGTTGATATATTTTACAAACAAACAAAAAAGAAATCTTGTCTTGGGAACTGGAATGTTTGATTTGTGTTTCACGAATTATTTACTAATAATACTAATAGGCTCTGAATGTACAATGAAAAATGAGTTACAATAATTTCTCAGTTTAACTATTTTGCTTACAGGCCAAGAAGATCTACATTTCACGAGAAAGATGTGATCTGCAGAATTTAAAAAGTCAGAACACCTTTACTCTCTGTTGTAGAGAAACTACAATTCTGGCAAGTCATGGATTGAAAGATCACTCTAATACAATGCTAAAATAGTGGGTACGTTATTTTCTGAAGATTATTCCTTAAGGAAACCTTGGGATATTTGGGTTTTTGCATTGTTTAAACCTTTGAGTTTGTCTCTACTGCTGTGCTCAACTGTCTTACCTGCAAATGGATGTCTTTCTTCTGTAGATAATTTCCTCAGTTTGGAAGGCTAGAATATTGTTTCTGACACATTCAATTGAGGAAAAAGCTTATCTACAGTTCATTTCAATTTCTTCTTCCAGGCTAAGGGATTTAAAACTTTGAAAAGGAGTTTTCTCTTTTCTTGTTCACTTTGATTGTGATCCACTGCTGATACAGCTATACTGACTGCTGTGAAAATAAAAAAAAATCCTTTCATTGACACAGCTGGAATAACCATGATGAATGAGCACCTGTTCAGAACTTTGCCCTCTCAGTCCCAGAAATACTAATTGCATTTCTGTCTCAGGTCCGTGGAAACCCAACAAAGTGCTTTTCTTTAATTTAGTTTCCAGGTCAATTTATGTCACCTACTTAATTTCTAAGGAATGAAGCATTTTGAATGGCAAGTTTTTAGGTGGCAAAGCACACAGCAGGAAGAGTCACTCTCTATTGATTCTGGTACTCTATTTTAATCAGAATTAATTCCTCAGAGAGAGTTTTCTGTGCACACAGCACATCCAATTATAAAATAGCAGTATTCAAATGAGATTTTGCTGTGCACTGAACAGTGTGAACATGCTCTGTTAAAAGTTTCCATATAAACAGTCAGGACTGATCAACAGTGGGCAACAGCCACAGGCACAATGAGGAAGTGGTTGCTGGGTCATTTGTTCTTTGTAGCGTTGTCTTGATTTTTTAGCTTGTCTTCAAGGGATTGTAGGCCCTTCTCCCCTGTCAACTCACTTGCAAGGTTACTAAACCTAATATTGTCTGTGTTAATAATAGACAGATTGATTTTAACCAGGACGAGAACTTACAGAACGCCACTTCATAGTTTCAGTTTTGACAGTGAAATACCCATCGCTATTTTCTAGGCAAATTATTCTCGTCCGTTTACTACCACCTTGTAGTGCTGTAGCTAGAATACACTGTTGAACTTAAACAAATGACTTTTGTATGAACCATGTCAAAAGCTTTATTGAAGTGAACAGTCCTAATATATACAAGCTGTAGAGGAAAACTAAATGGTTTTGTCAAAAAGTCCTATCAAATCAATTTGACTGTTATCAATTTCCTCGTATTACGCTTCATTATTACAAACACATTTACAGTGAAAAGGAAATACATCCTCACCCACATACACTATTATTTTTTTTTCTGAAAATAGAAATTGAGGAGATTAGCTAGAATTGTTCAACCTTTTTTTCATTCTATCAAGAGAGAGCTTTTCTCCCACCACCACTCTTTGAATTATGCAACTGATTTTCATTCTCTTTTCATATATTTCTACCTCCTCCCCACTAGTCCACGTCCAAGAAACTCAGGCAGGAAAAGATTTTCCTCCACAAAAGATGGCATGCAGTTATGAGCACTGTATGATCTGATTAGATGAGTCTCACACATATGAAATAAAATGACGCTTGAAAAATACTATTTTAAGTTTTCAGAAATTAATTGGATGCCTCCTCCCTTTGATTTCCACAGTTTTCATTCCAAACTTGTAGATTCCTAATGTCACTGCTATTGATCAGGTACAATATACTGGAATCGTGACATTCAAAATTCAGAGCCACTCCTCTTTAATTCCATCCTGTGGGAAGTCCATCCTGTGGAAAGTTAGAATATTTCTTTCTTTTAACTGCAACCATACAGAGGCAGTGTGAGAATAATTTTCTTAGCTCTTCCACTTTGAAAGATCTAAATAGATGTTCTGTAAAATGAAAGTGGTTCTGAAAATTGTGAAAGGAAATACTATTAGTTATAATTGTTTTAAGCACAGAAGGCTGGATGAAAAATTCTCTAAAATGCCTCAATGGCTGTTACATTTCACTGCCTGACATTTACATGTAATCAAAGTGTCAAGAGGTTTCTCTGTTTATAGCTCAAATTATGTTGTAAAAAAGGAGAACCAACAGTGCATTTAAAAACAAGTAAATTATCTTCAGCATTAGGAAGAATGGTGTTAGAGGTATGTTAATCACACAACATTTTATTTTGTTAACAGTTTTCCCTCATTATTATCCTCTAATGTGATCAATAAAAAGAGAATTTCTGATGAGTACATTTCTACATGGACCACCCTTAGGAGAAAATGGCATCGACTTGCATTTTGTAGACATAAAACTCTTAATACTAAGGCCAGATATACTTTTAATTGAGCATTTATTTCCTAAAAAATACTTTTTTGTTTTTTGGGGGAAGAGGGGAAAAGGGATAGTGATGTTTCCACACACAATGCACCCAGATTTCTGTAGGCACCATTTATGTCTGTCCAAAATCTGCCCACTCCACCTCAGAGCTTTCTAAGTCCTGGTCTCAGACACTTTCATTTGATGGCTTATGACACATTGCAACAATACTTGAGGAGCTAGGACAGCATAACCATTACACACATCACTCATCCATTGAAGTGTTCAGGGAGTACTGTAACAAATCTTACCTAGAAAGCAGTCCAGGGAGTTGAAGGAACATTGGGCCTCTCACTACAATGACCATCATCATGCACAGATAAAAGTAACAAAGCTGGTAAAGAGTCTAGAAAGCAAGAATGATGAGGAGCAGATGAGGGAACTGAGCTCTTTAGTCCTGAGAAAAAGAAAAGGAGGACATCTCATTGCTCTCTACAATTACCTGAAAGGAGATTGCTTTAAGGTGGGCATCTGCCTCTTTTCTGAGGTGACAAGACTCTCAAGTAATATGGGAAATGATCCCCAGCTGTCCTGTAGAGGTTTACACTGTATATTAGGAAGAATTTCCTCATAGAGGAAGTGATTAAGCATTGGATGGGCTGCCCAAAGAAGTGGTGGAGTTCCAGTGTCTGGAGGTATCTAGGAAGAGTGTGTATTTGGGAATATGAGACTTGGGTCTGTGATATGACTTAGCTGGTTAGGTTGACCGTTGGAGTTGGTAGTCTTTAGGGTCTTATCTAACTTGGGTGATTCTATGTTTACCAATCTTTGGCTCCACTGGGACACATATCCAAGTGAATATTAGCACAGAATTTCTGGAAAATCTTGCATGTGATACTGTTTCTAAAAACACAGAGAAAATGGACATATATCAAATAAAAAAAATTCTGATGAGGGCTGCTCCAAAAGTAATGCCTCCTCATGAGAGGTGGATGTCAGTGGTATGGCAGTAGGGATTGAATCTTACCACCAATATCCCATAACATTTTGTTGCTGTGTGACAAATGGTAGCAGAGGGCAGTTTGACAGAATGATGTCTGATGTGGAAATGCATTTAAAACCACAGTGCAGAAGTGAGTTCGTCCTTGAAGAAATAATGGCACCCACTGACATTCATCAGTGCTTCCTGAACGACCAAACAGTGGATGTGAGCACAGTGAGGCAGGGAGTGGCATGACAGTGACAGTGGGTTACCACTGCTGGTGCATATTTTTACCAGTGTGGCCTGCAGGCTCTTATTCATTACTAGTCAAAAAAACATAGCTAATGGTGGTGATTGTGTTGAAAAATAGTGTTTTGTAGCTGACAGTTTGCTCCGTCAAATAGTGTTACTGTGCTCTTTGTATCTGCTGTAGCTCCTGTGGAAATAAAGAAACAGGCATTACTCTCAGTGCAAACTGTACATAAAAACTATGTTGAAATGGTGCTGCCAGAAAGAAATGCATGATTACTGAGATGTCTATTTTTTGGACAGTGCACTGCACTTTCTCAGAGTTACCTTGTGATTAGGCAGACACAACACATTTCATTCCAAAGACTCAGAGATAGGATTAACAAAGACGCAAATTTTCTTCTTTCTTCATAATCGACTTGGATATTTTAACAGTGCTTATCAGTTTAGTTGTATGCAATCTCTGAAGTAAAACAGGAGAAGATGAGACATTATCTGTATCTAATGTGCTTTGATTCATTTCAGCTTTGAATTAAAATCCTATTGTGAAATTAAACAAGTGTTGTCCTTCTGTCAGTTCTTTTACACGTACTCGATCCCAGTGTAAGCTCTCATCCGGAGTCATACATCTCTGTCTGCAAAAAAGCAAAGCCCATTTCTTCCCCACCAGTGTCAGCCCCTTTAAAAAGAACTGCTCTGAAAGTGAACATTTCTATTATACAAATAAATGAATAAAATGTAAAAGATAAAAGAAAAATATCTCCTTGTAGTTCTGCCAGCTACCATAATCAGGAAACACAGTGTTTGTTCACTACTTTGGCCCTTACTATTAAATGCTTGAATGATGGAGGCTGTGAACTTAAATCACTACCATGTCTCTCCTTTCCTACGTAGATGGTGTAGTCAAGATATCTGAAAGAATGGCTACCAGTCTGCAAAGGAGACCCTGCTACATTGGTTCCATCTCCCCTTATCCAAGACAACACAGTTTCTGCAAACTCTCTATTGCTAACTAGGTTTTACAGTTTCTCAACTTTCTGATGAACTTTGCCATAGCATCCGTGTATTACCATATGCACATTTAGAAACAGCTTATGCAGCAAAACTCAGTGAGCAGAAGAATGAGTAGATACAATCATCCATCACGTTAATTTAGTTGTCTGGATGGCTTTTCCTCTCTTCTAAACAGATAAGAGCCTTAGGTTTTCTTATATCTTCTTTTGCTGCAGTTTATATCAGTCATTCCAGACTCCTCAGTCATTAGGACTGAGGAAAATAATTATTACCCCAAAATTATCATGAGTCTCAAAAAAAGACTTCCAATCTGGGGACTGTCATGAGCCCCAGAAGAAAGGAGCCAACCTCTGCACCATGCAGACAATAGACATGCTTCTGGTATGCATATACCTTACCTATCCTTACAAACTGTCTGCTTTGCTGTACTTCCTTCATATTGTATCAAACTTTGTCTCTCCTTGAGAAAAACCTTGAAAATCCAGAGGGCAACACATGCTATTTATTCTTTTAGGTCTGAAATGCTTTACAGCAAAAAAGCATGTGATAACAACATGCCTGCCAGATGGGTAATATATTCAGAGTACACTGGAGAGTGTACTCTCTAGTGTTGAAGAAAATGTGCTAATGGTACTCCAAAACTGTCACTGCAACTGCTACTGCAACTGAAGCTGGTGTATTTTATGTATCTGGAGTCTAATTTGTAATACTGTAATGAAGTAACATTTAGCACAGCACAGGGCAGAGATTGCTGTGATCTACTACACGTTAGAAAGCAATAAGCACACGATCAAAACACACAGAATCTCACCAGAATGAAAATCTTATTATGATTCAGAACGGAGGGGCTTTTTTCAGTTTCAATACAGCAGAAAGGAACAGAATTTTATTC
This sequence comes from Odontophorus gujanensis, assembly GCA_013399175.1. NCBI lineage: Eukaryota > Metazoa > Chordata > Aves > Galliformes > Odontophoridae > Odontophorus > Odontophorus gujanensis. The sequence goes on from VXAB01009970.1 coordinate 16,795, forward strand.
AGTGATTGCTACACACAATTCATTCTTTTGCTGCTATTGAAATTAAGTTGTCCTGATTTTCTCAGTGTTTTCACTATGAGTTGCTCCTAATGCTCAGAAAAAGAATATATATATATAATGTTAGGGATGAGTTTTTAAAGAGTTAGTTTTGTTTATTTAGCTGTTACATAGCTGTAATGAAAGGAGTTAATATTTCCTAATGGGATTACCATCATAAAGGCAGGTATCATTCCGTTATCAGGTGACCACTGGAATGAGTACCAGGTGTGTAGGGTACATCCCAATTGACAGAGATATTAGACTAGAGATATTAACCTACTGAAGATATCTCATTGTGTCAAAATCTCTGACTCTAATCTCTGGCAGCAGAAAGAATTAATGTTATTTCACTCTGGCAATTGGAATGTTGGTATCAGAGGGGAGGGAGCAAGGGTAAGACAGAATCCTCCCATTCAGTGCCAAGATATGCGCATCAACTTCACTCAGTGTGATTAAGAGAAAAAATACAACTGCTGAGAACCCCTTTTCAGGGCTGTTTCAGGAAGAATGGTTATTTATGGTGTGAATTATTGTATGTTTACTCTTCTGACTGCTCCTTTATAGACTAAAGCCCAGGTGACATTTTCTGAATTCCTGTACTTCTCTTTGTGGC
>VXAB01009970.1:17630-37053 GCA_013399175.1 Odontophorus gujanensis
AGCAGATGAGGGAACTGGGCTCTTTAGTCCTGAGAAAAAGAAAAGGAGGACATCTCATTGCTCTCTACAATTACCTGAAAGGAGATTGCTTTAAGGTGGGCATCTGCCTCTTTTCTGAGGTGACAAGACTCTCAAGTAATATGGGAAATGATCCCCAGCTGTCCTGTAGAGGTTTACACTGTATATTAGGAAGAATTTCCTCATAGAGGAAGTGATTAAGCATTGGATGGGCTGCCCAAAGAAGTGGTGGAGTTCCAGTGTCTGGAGGTATCTAGGAAGAGTGTGTATTTGGGAATATGAGACTTGGGTCTGTGATATGACTTAGCTGGTTAGGTTGACCGTTGGAGTTGGTAGTCTTTAGGGTCTTATCTAACTTGGGTGATTCTATGTTTACCAATCTTTGGCTCCACTGGGACACATATCCAAGTGAATATTAGCACAGAATTTCTGGAAAATCTTGCATGTGATACTGTTTCTAAAAACACAGAGAAAATGGACATATATCAAATAAAAAAAATTCTGATGAGGGCTGCTCCAAAAGTAATGCCTCCTCATGAGAGGTGGATGTCAGTGGTATGGCAGTAGGGATTGAATCTTACCACCAATATCCCATAACATTTTGTTGCTGTGTGACAAATGGTAGCAGAGGGCAGTTTGACAGAATGATGTCTGATGTGGAAATGCATTTAAAACCACAGTGCAGAAGTGAGTTCGTCCTTGAAGAAATAATGGCACCCACTGACATTCATCAGTGCTTCCTGAACGACCAAACAGTGGATGTGAGCACAGTGAGGCAGGGAGTGGCATGACAGTGACAGTGGGTTACCACTGCTGGTGCATATTTTTACCAGTGTGGCCTGCAGGCTCTTATTCATTACTAGTCAAAAAAACATAGCTAATGGTGGTGATTGTGTTGAAAAATAGTGTTTTGTAGCTGACAGTTTGCTCCGTCAAATAGTGTTACTGTGCTCTTTGTATCTGCTGTAGCTCCTGTGGAAATAAAGAAACAGGCATTACTCTCAGTGCAAACTGTACATAAAAACTATGTTGAAATGGTGCTGCCAGAAAGAAATGCATGATTACTGAGATGTCTATTTTTTGGACAGTGCACTGCACTTTCTCAGAGTTACCTTGTGATTAGGCAGACACAACACATTTCATTCCAAAGACTCAGAGATAGGATTAACAAAGACGCAAATTTTCTTCTTTCTTCATAATCGACTTGGATATTTTAACAGTGCTTATCAGTTTAGTTGTATGCAATCTCTGAAGTAAAACAGGAGAAGATGAGACATTATCTGTATCTAATGTGCTTTGATTCATTTCAGCTTTGAATTAAAATCCTATTGTGAAATTAAACAAGTGTTGTCCTTCTGTCAGTTCTTTTACACGTACTCGATCCCAGTGTAAGCTCTCATCCGGAGTCATACATCTCTGTCTGCAAAAAAGCAAAGCCCATTTCTTCCCCACCAGTGTCAGCCCCTTTAAAAAGAACTGCTCTGAAAGTGAACATTTCTATTATACAAATAAATGAATAAAATGTAAAAGATAAAAGAAAAATATCTCCTTGTAGTTCTGCCAGCTACCATAATCAGGAAACACAGTGTTTGTTCACTACTTTGGCCCTTACTATTAAATGCTTGAATGATGGAGGCTGTGAACTTAAATCACTACCATGTCTCTCCTTTCCTACGTAGATGGTGTAGTCAAGATATCTGAAAGAATGGCTACCAGTCTGCAAAGGAGACCCTGCTACATTGGTTCCATCTCCCCTTATCCAAGACAACACAGTTTCTGCAAACTCTCTATTGCTAACTAGGTTTTACAGTTTCTCAACTTTCTGATGAACTTTGCCATAGCATCCGTGTATTACCATATGCACATTTAGAAACAGCTTATGCAGCAAAACTCAGTGAGCAGAAGAATGAGTAGATACAATCATCCATCACGTTAATTTAGTTGTCTGGATGGCTTTTCCTCTCTTCTAAACAGATAAGAGCCTTAGGTTTTCTTATATCTTCTTTTGCTGCAGTTTATATCAGTCATTCCAGACTCCTCAGTCATTAGGACTGAGGAAAATAATTATTACCCCAAAATTATCATGAGTCTCAAAAAAAGACTTCCAATCTGGGGACTGTCATGAGCCCCAGAAGAAAGGAGCCAACCTCTGCACCATGCAGACAATAGACATGCTTCTGGTATGCATATACCTTACCTATCCTTACAAACTGTCTGCTTTGCTGTACTTCCTTCATATTGTATCAAACTTTGTCTCTCCTTGAGAAAAACCTTGAAAATCCAGAGGGCAACACATGCTATTTATTCTTTTAGGTCTGAAATGCTTTACAGCAAAAAAGCATGTGATAACAACATGCCTGCCAGATGGGTAATATATTCAGAGTACACTGGAGAGTGTACTCTCTAGTGTTGAAGAAAATGTGCTAATGGTACTCCAAAACTGTCACTGCAACTGCTACTGCAACTGAAGCTGGTGTATTTTATGTATCTGGAGTCTAATTTGTAATACTGTAATGAAGTAACATTTAGCACAGCACAGGGCAGAGATTGCTGTGATCTACTACACGTTAGAAAGCAATAAGCACACGATCAAAACACACAGAATCTCACCAGAATGAAAATCTTATTATGATTCAGAACGGAGGGGCTTTTTTCAGTTTCAATACAGCAGAAAGGAACAGAATTTTATTCAGTGATTGCTACACACAATTCATTCTTTTGCTGCTATTGAAATTAAGTTGTCCTGATTTTCTCAGTGTTTTCACTATGAGTTGCTCCTAATGCTCAGAAAAAGAATATATATATATAATGTTAGGGATGAGTTTTTAAAGAGTTAGTTTTGTTTATTTAGCTGTTACATAGCTGTAATGAAAGGAGTTAATATTTCCTAATGGGATTACCATCATAAAGGCAGGTATCATTCCGTTATCAGGTGACCACTGGAATGAGTACCAGGTGTGTAGGGTACATCCCAATTGACAGAGATATTAGACTAGAGATATTAACCTACTGAAGATATCTCATTGTGTCAAAATCTCTGACTCTAATCTCTGGCAGCAGAAAGAATTAATGTTATTTCACTCTGGCAATTGGAATGTTGGTATCAGAGGGGAGGGAGCAAGGGTAAGACAGAATCCTCCCATTCAGTGCCAAGATATGCGCATCAACTTCACTCAGTGTGATTAAGAGAAAAAATACAACTGCTGAGAACCCCTTTTCAGGGCTGTTTCAGGAAGAATGGTTATTTATGGTGTGAATTATTGTATGTTTACTCTTCTGACTGCTCCTTTATAGACTAAAGCCCAGGTGACATTTTCTGAATTCCTGTACTTCTCTTTGTGGCTCCCAAAAGGCTTTTAGGAAAAGATCTAAAACCAGGGGCTTTAATGCAGGCACTCAGTATCCACAATCAATCTGAGCTGTAATACATGGAGCAAAGCATGAACACAGGCCAGAAAATGCTGACTTCTGCATCTTTCTTGTTCTGTCAATCCACAAGGAGTTCTCTCTCCTCTATGCTAGTGATCATTTTTTTCCAGTGCATTTGTAAGGATGGTTACTGTTAGATAGCATGCATGTGTCACTCAGCTTGTGTATCATCAATTATTTCTCATAGTCCTCTGGCCTGATAAACTCCTACCTGAAGTAATAATAAGAGGTGAGAAGGTCAAAAAGACACAGGCCTGAAGAAAATACTGCAGATATTCCCACATTCTCTGACTGCTTCTTCCTCCAGCCTCATTTTGGATGTATTTGCTGGGTATTTTATTTTAGCTCTCCTCACAATTCAGGGTACCTAAATGTTCTCAGGACAATTGCAGCTTTCAGTATACCTTGCCTTGAGCAAAGATTCAGGCTGTCTTTCAGAAAAGAACAATACATACAGTCAATAAACTAGTCTGTGAGAGTCGTGTGTCTGGTGTTTATAAGGAAATGAAAAGATCACAGTTTAAAGTTCCAAAAAATAAAAATANGTAGCAGAGATTAATTCCAATAAAACACAGATGATTGATTTTTCTAATCCATTTGTAACATGCTGCATAACTTCATGTTGGGTTTTATCTCAACTTATTAAATGAGGCTTGGTAGAAGTAAGCAAACAAATAAGGGAATTAAGTAATTGTCAGTTTACTGCTGCAAATGACCACTGAGGGGAAATAAGACTTACCTATGAACTGTTAATAAATGGATAATTTATTCAGGAAAGTTCTCCGATAAACGCCACTGCATTTACACACAATGCAAGATTCAGTGCTGTAAATTAAAGTTGTCTGAAGGAGCAATTCAATTAGAAACCTGTCCTTCAGTCCCTAGTTCTAGAAAGTCACTCAGTCAGGTTCTGGCCCCTTTCAATTGCTTTTGCAACAAAAGAATGACAGCCAATTATACCCAATCTGTCTCTGTTCCCCTCAGCTGTTATTAAACTACAGATTAACCTGAGCTGAAGCAGAACTCTTCATCACCTGAAGCACAAGCATCTGTTGCTGGCAAACTTCTTTTGTAACTCCTGGAAAATTTCTTTTGAATTTCTATTTCTAAATAACAGTTTTATTCTGCTGCACTATCCATTGCAAGAAAATGAGCAAAATCTTTCTTCATAATATGCCTCCCCTTGACAATAAATGGTGAAGAGAAATGGAAAAGTATTTGTCTCTAGAACGTGCAAATGAATGCCATAGATTCCTATCTAAATTCCTGGGCTTCCTTCATTTGAATGAAAACAATTCATATTTGCAAAAATGAAAAAGCCCAAAGGAAATCATGATGGCTGTTGCCTTTTCCCCGGCAACCTAAGTTACGGTCTGCTCCTGCCTGCAGTGGCCTCACAGCCTTCTGGCCCAGCACCCAACCGAGTCGGTCCTGCGCCCCGCCAGGTCCACTTGCACACCATGAAATGCGCCAATACGATGGGTGGCAAATGGCGTTTATTGTAAGCAACACACTCTTCTTATAGCTTTCTACACCACAGAATTACCAATCGCCTATACTGCAGTTATCTCTACCCAATAGATGTGTGGCCTGTCTTGCCTTCTCCATATTTGGCCTTACTTGTTCCCTCCTCTCTTATCTTCAAGATAGTGTTACCATGGTTTCCCAAGAGTCAAGGGGCCCCTGCGGGTCCTGTTGCTGTTTGGAGACTGCCACATCCTCTTTCCAAGTTTTCAGTTAACTACAGATGGCTTCCTTCTTGCTTAATCCTTTCAAAACACTGAAGTGTGCTGCCCTTGAGAGCATTCCCATACGGAAGAAGAACTGGTTGTGTCACAGTGTTAACACAAATGAACTGAAGACTATTTCACCAAAAACACGTCTTAGAATCATAGAACAGAATCATAGAATCACAGTATGGCTCAGGTTGAAAAAGACCTCCAAGATCATCAAGTCCAACTGCAACCAAACCAAACTACCCTTACTCTAACAACCCACCACTATATCACATCCACTGTTAGGGGAGGAGAGGATGGGGGATGGCTGTAGCAGGAACACTGTCTGACTTCTGGTTCCCCCCCACTGCCTGTTTGCAAGGAGATAGGGGGTGATGTGCCTCATGTAGACCTTCAGCTGGCCCTGTTAAGGCCGGCACCACCAGTCTTCCTCTCACACTCCCTAATGTTCCTCAGCCCCTCCACAACGTCCTTCAGGTCAGCCACTAGGCTGAGTAAATCATTCAGCTGCTCACATCTATCACAAGTGCTGTCTCCACCACCTTGCACTGCAAGGGCCGGGCTCTGCCACTCACTGCAGCCAGAGATCTGTGTACTAGTATGTTGCTGGGGGACATCTGTGTGAGTGCACATTTTTCCTGGCTCTAGGCTTATGCCAGGGTGCATTGCAAACCACGGTGCTCCCCAGCTCTCTCCAGGGCAGCGTTAATGGGGTGTGACTGGTCTGCTCTGCTCTGTTGACGGCATCCTGTTAACAGCTGCCCCTGCACTTATCACCCACTGAACAGTGAGGTAACTAGCTCCTCACTATGCAGTCGCGTGAATAGGCTGTAAATGGTAGCTTTTGTAGGACAGCCAGCCTATAGCTCGCTTGTCGCAGGCTCACCGTGCCGGTGCCTCCTGGCTGTGGGGTGATGCGAATGGGTGGCGACGGGTTTCTCCATGTTGGAATGGCCCCCATGATGCACACACACCCCGACTCCTCCTCACCACAAATATGATTCTGAGCCTGGAGCATCTTATGAGGAAATGTTGGGACATCTGGGACTGTTCTGCCTAGAGAAGGGAAGACTGAGAGGGGATCTTAATGTCTAGTGGATGGGAGCTTTGTTTGGTCATACCCAGGGACAGGGCAGTGGGCAAAATACTGAAATATGGGATGTTCCATACAAGCAGGAAGAACTTATTTGCTGTGAGGGTAAGAGAACTCTGGAACAGGTTTCCCATAGAAGTTGTGGAGTCTCCTTCACTGGAGATATTCAAGGCCTGGATGCATTCATCTGGATGCTTTCCTATATGACCTACTACTGTAGGGAACCTGCTTTAGCAGGCCTTTGGACTCAGTGATCTCCAGTGGACTCTTCCAACCCTTACAGTTCTATGATTCTGTGCAGAGATTTCTGGTCTTGGAAATCTCAGGTGGTGCCAGTCAACAGAAAGCTAAGAAATATTGCAGAGATGTTTCAAGAGATGCCAGCCAGGTACTCTCCTAAGATGCAAGGCTATTGTCTGGAGAAACAAGGAAGTCATACTTCCCCATCTCTTCCTCATGAGTCTAAGGGAATTTGTTACTCAAGAATTGTCAGGTCCATGATGAAGCCAAGCTAGTGTATTTTTGTAGGCAATAACTACAGCTCTCCATGCATAGTAATATCCCACCTGGTGAAATGGTAACCTCTACAGCACTTGGCTTAATGTGGCAACTTGCAGTTGCGGAGTTCTGCAGGAACAATTTGGTAGGAAAAGTGTCGTTTGCCATAAAAAATATTACATTAGAAACCTCTAGTAAAATCCTCTCAGCAGGAGAGTCAAAGATATATGTATATCTTGTCTAAAATAAAATATTTTTTGTACTAATTTACATGATGTTGGCTCTTGTTCTTAATTGCATTACTTGGTCCAGGACTTAGGTAATTTTTTTCCCTCATATGAACACATCATAATAATGGATTTCTTGCACTATTTTTTTTTTCGTGTCATTCTTTATATGCTAGTACACTGCTGCATAAATAATTGCATATGAAAAACCATGTCATTTCAGAATGTTTGGCTTTTTTTAGAAATAATGAGAAAATAAATTCTGGTTGCCATAGCTCTAAGACTCAGATGAGCAAATTAAAGTATGGAGCAATTTGAAAATAAAGAAAGATATAATATTAGAAAGGTTGTTGGGTGCAGCTGTCGTTACTATCCTATTTCACTGATCTTACTCTTGTGGTTTCCTCTGCCTTCCCCACTCCCCTCTGGAAAAAGCTGATTGTGAGTTAACTTTCAGTTCCTTTTTACTTTCTTTGACTGCTGTTTTGGAGGGTTTAGTTTTTCTAGTAAATTCACTCTGACAAAGAAAGCTCCATGCCACCCTCTCATGTACACCAATGGGAGTTTGATTTTGACTCTTCTCTGTAATGCACACTTTGGGTTTTTAATCCTCCTGCTGTGAATACAAGGAACTAGAGTCCCTAGTGCCTTATTTATTCTTCACTACCTCTTCTTAAACTCTCTCAGCTCACAAGTTCTCTTCTTTCTTATTTTTTCTTTCTAAATGAAGCACCCTCTATTTCCTTTTTAAATTTTGAAACATTGAGCTTCAAAATAATCACAGTACCCTGTGATTATTTCTAAATACATTTTCCTTCTCCTGCCAAACTGACAAAGGGAAATTTTAAGATATGATTTTCATTGCAAAGTTGGGAAATCCAAAGCATTGTTATCAATCTAGAACCTCAGAAGAGACAGCCTGACTTTAAGGCTGAGATATTGATTTGGTTCATTTTCACCAATCATAATTTGTAGCCAAATTCTAATTCATTTGGTGTCCTGTGCATATTTATGACATTATACTACGGTACGTGAGTAGAATGAAGTTATCAGATTTGAACTGCAATTTGATAAACACTTATGTATCCTTAAGGCATAATTCAGATCCATTATTTTTTTTTTTTCCAGACATATTACTCATTTGCATGTAGCTAACCATATGTCATAGCATGCATAAGATGAAAAACTGATTTTATCCCTTTGATTTCAGTGTAAGTATGCTTTCAGCTGCCTATGGAGTTATCTGAGACACAAGCAAATTGTACCCCAGAAGAAAGAAGGTGAAAACCACATACCCCGTGTTACATTGGTTCTACATTTTAAAAAAGGTAGTACTAGTAATATATAGAGCTACCACAGCACAGAGGGGATTGATTCTGTGAAAAATCATCATTGCAAATACCCTCAATTCAGTTCAGGGCAAGGGCCTTTGTGTGTTTGGGGAGTACTATGTTTTGAAATGCAGTGTGTAATTCATGGGTGCTGCGTGCTGTCCAAACCTTGAAATATAATGGACATAAAGAATATAGCTGAAGAAGAGGATTAAATATTACACAGGCCAAAGGATACAAACTATGCAGACTTCACAGAGGTATTCACCACATGGCCTGATATGGCTGGTTGTTTCAATAACTGTGCAAGTCTTCAGAGGAATACCATTTTTCACATTTAATTTGACAGTTTTCAAGTTTTCACAATTAATTTCCTTTACGTCCAAGAAAGTTGAAGACTCAGAATTAGAAGCTGACTGCCAAGATGTCCTCTTTTTTGTAATGTATTCCTCAATATTTTACTTTTTGAACGTTTTTTACTTTTATGAAAATGTCAGAAGGAAAACAAAGACTTAGGTTTTTTTTTACAAACTTTGTAGTACAGAAATTACATTATTAAATATTTTTCTTAATACAATTCTCTGTAATTATGTAATAAAATAAGTTTGTAGCACAACTGCAATAACAATGTTGACATGATAATACAATTATAAGTTTTACCAAAAGAAGGTTTAAGAAAAGTAATTTGTGTTCCATTGAGAATTATATTGCAGCTATTCCCATGTTTTACGTGACTGTTAATCAATTTGTAAAGTAGCTAAAACAATGCATTAAATGAATTTTGAATCTCTGGAGTTGTGTCAGTGGTACGTCTGAACAGACCTGTTTTCTCTCTGTTATGTTTTCACAATGCATTATTGAAGCATCTGCACAACATGTTGACAATAAAGAATGTGGTTTTGATTCTTGTCCATGCATCTTAGAATGCTTTCCCTGTGTTCATTTAATCCCAAATCAATTCAGTGCTCTGTTAAAGGACGTCAAGATAGATGGGTGTTAGGTGGTTCCCTCCAGCTGAGTTCTTCTGTCAGTGTTAGGAAGAGCATTACTAAGGATCTCCCGGTGACGTTAGAAAGGATACATCCATTCCCTACTAACCATGCAAGTGAGTCAGACATTAGAAAAGAAGAAACTGGATTTGCTGGGTTAGTTGAAGCTGCATAAATCAGGCCCTGACCTGATCCTCCGTCATATATCTAATGATCAATATACATCTAATTCCTTTTTCTCCACTTATCCATGTTTTACTTTGTTCATAGACATGTTTTTTTTATTACTGATATTGTTATCTAGGTAATTTAGGTTTTACATGTGACCACTGATACAATCAACTGGGTGCTGATGTCCTTGCAATATCCATTTGCATAAAGGTTCCTAGCACTCTCTTCCAGTTTTCTGTGAAGTCTGGAGGCTACTAGCATCATCCCCTCTTATCACCAAGGAAATCTAGTAATTTCTGCAGATACCATCTCTCTACAGCCTTTTTTCATCTGTTTATACTTTCATCTTGTCACATCTTGCAATGTTTTGATGTCATATCCTGGAGTTCCATGCAGTTAGCTTAGCTTGTGGCCAGTGCCCAGTCAGTGACCAAATAAACTGGTTGCAGCCTTCATATGGTCAGCTACCAGTGAACTACCTAGAAAGTGCAGTATCTTTCCACATTCAAGGAAGCAGATCCCACAATTTTCCTTTTCAAGGACTTCATATTTTTTGCCTCCTTAAAATTGTTTGAAATTTTTTGTCTTCTTTTTTTTATCTCAAGGAAACTTAGTTTCTATATAACTAAACTTCACCATATTAGCCATACTTATTCTTAGGCAAGATGAGGATTAATCTTTTCCTTCTATCTCAGTTTAAGAGGCTGTCAGCAGTCTTCTTCTCTTGTATTTAATTTGAATGCCACCATTCTCCATCCAGATTTATACCTATAAAGCACAGTAAGTTTTTTCTCTCCTCATTATAATCTTTAAGGACTTAGATAAGAACCTATCTGCTAGGTAGCTTTGACATTGCTCTATGAAGTCTCTTTTACTGGTGGGAGGTCAAGAGAAGGCAGTCTGTAATGCTGGATTCAATTGTTCTGTTCCAGTCTGCACAAAAGGCCATTCATCAAAGTCATCTCCCAAGCCAATAGGGCAAAACCTGACAGGCAAGGTAAAACTGAAGATTTAATTCTAACCCACTGCATTCTTGACTCTTATGCTGCTGCAGGAAAAGGATTATTAAGTAAAGCACAAGTGAATTCAAGTTTTCATCCATTTAAGTTTGGAAATCCTAACAAAATTCTACTTGAAGTAGGTATGAACAGTGGGGCTAGTGAAAAGCATCTCTGCAAAGACTTAGCAAAGTGAAAGTGTGAAGAAGCTTGCATGATACATTTAACTTTTATGACAAGATTTTGAAAGATACTGAAGCAAGCAAAGTGCCTTCTCCCTCTCAATGTGTTGTGTCAGAGAGCCCTTGAAGATCTCCAAGGAAGAAGATAGTAAAATTCATCCAGGCAACTTGGACCAATGCTTGATCACACTTTCACAGTAAAAAAGTGTTTCCTGATGTTCAGAGAGAAATTTCTGAGTTTCAGTTTGTATCCACTGCCTATTGTCCCATCTCTAGCACCATCAAAAACTGCCTGGCTTCATCCTCTCTGCACTCAACCTTCAGCTAATTAGATGCATTGAAAAGATTCCCCACCATGAGCCTTTCTATTCTCTAGAATTAAGTCTTAGCTCTTTCAGCTATTTCTACTGTAACAGATACTCCTGTCCCTTTACTGGACTCGTTCCAATATGTCTGTATCCTTCTTGTATCTGGGAGGCCAGCGTTGAACACAGTAATCCAGATGTGTGTCCTCCCTAATGCTGAGGAGAGAGGAAGATCTTGATCAGTCAGCAACATTCACTCCTAATGCAGCCCAAGGTTCTGTTAGCCTTTTTTGGTGGCACACTGCCGGCTCATGAGATCATCCACTGATGTTGGGGTTTGTTCATCTCTAGGAGCAGGACTTCACAAGTTCCCTCTGTTGAGCTTTATAAATTTCCTGTCTGCTAGGTTCTCCAGCTTGCTGGGGTCCTTCTCTATGGAAGTTCAACCCTGTACTGTATCAGGCACACCTCCCAGTTTTGTGCCATCATCAAACTTACTGAGGGAACACTATCACTAATAAAAATATTGATCAGGACTGTGTCTGATGGGAAGCTGTCCAGTCTAAGTTCTCCTTCCAGGTCACTGAGAAGACAGAATAAATGTTTTCTTTCCTCCAGTCCTCAGGAATCAGTCCTGATCACTATGATCTTTCAGTGATGACTGAGAGTGACCTTGTAACATCATGCACTCATGAACATGAGCTATCAGTGTCCATTGGCTTGCTTATGACCAGCTTGCTTAAGTATTCCTTCTTCTCTGCTACCAGGGGTAAGACTTCTTTGCTCCAGACTTTCTCTTGGCCTGTGATTCCTCAAAGTCAATTCTCCTAGAAAGTTATAAGGTAAATAAAGTATTTGATAAGTTAACCTTTCCAGTATTTTGTCTTACAGGGGTCACTGTTCTGTTCAGTAGTGGATCCACCATTTCCCTGGTTTTCTTTTTGCTGTTTATGTACCTACAGGAGCCTTACTATTGCCCTTCACATCCTTTGTCAGATTCAACTCTAGATAGTTTTGCCTTTCCTAGGCACATCTCTATATGCTCACAAAATACTCTGTTCCATCCACATTACTCATTCCTGTTTTCAGCTTCTGCATGCTTTTTATGTTTGATGTTGCCAGGAAGTATTTGTTCATCTATGCTAGCAACCTGGCATCTTTCCTTGACTTCCTGTTGATTGGAATGGAATGTTCTACTGCTTGGAGGAGCTAATCCCTAAACATCAGCCAACTCTTTCAGACTCCTCTTCCTTCCAAGTTCCTGGGACCCTTTTTACCAGGTCCTTAAAGAGGCCAAAGTCTGCTCTCCCAAAGTCCAGGTTTGTAATTTTGCTTTATGCCTTTCTCACTCCTTTCAGGACTCGTTAGTGTACCAGCTCACAGTCAGTTTAGCCAATCATTACACTAACCAGCTACTCTTCAATGTAAGTATGAGGTCCAGCTGAGGACCTCTCATTATTGGGTCCTACAACACTGTCACCCACACTGGTCTGCTTTTTAATCATAAATTACTGGCTTATGATCTTGCCTGGGCAGGGCTTCATACATTCCATCACATAAAAGGCAGTGTCACCTCCTAGTGCTCCCACCATGTCCTGCCTAAAAATCCTATGTTCACTGATACACTCAAAAACAGCACACAGATATGTAATTCACTGTTTTACTGCCATGCTGAATTATACACACACTTCAGAGGGGGACATCAGCGTGCTGATTTCTCAGAAAGAGCTTCTGGGTATTTTGGGAATACCACTATAGGAATGCCTTGGAAGCACTTACATTTATGAAAGCACTTGAGGTGACCCTGTTTAAGCCCTGTTTTGTTGGTTATATGTTTCTTTTTGTTCATTATAACCACAGGCTCTTTGCTTTCTCAGTGCTATAACTCCCCTACAGGGCTGCTGTTATTTCTCTCCCTTTCCATTGTTCCTCATTTAAAGTTGTTCTTACCAGGTCAGTGATCCTGCTGGCGAAGATGCTTTATTCTCCACTTAATGAGGTGTATCCCATCCCTCCCAAACAGACATCAATCCTCATAGAGGGTCTCATGGTCATAGAAGCAAAGAACCGTGTTGCTAATGCCACCTGTGAAACTGGTTATTGAATTGAGAAGAAGTGAAGTACAGTTTAAGGTTAAAATGTCCACTTCTCAGCATCACAGCTAAGGGTTAATATGAGGTTCATTGACTTTTTTTTTATCTGGTTAGTCCCAAACTCTGATTATTCCCACTTTCATGTACTAAAACGTCATTTTCAGGAAGAGCTTTTTAAAGGATAGACGTGACATTTCTTCTGTGACCATGAAGAGCTCAAAACCCAGTTTATCTTCTGGTTCATTTAGAGAGGTAGCACCCACCTCCTGGCTGTTGAACAAGATTTGCTGTTTAATTTAAGGGTTCCCATTCAACAATTTGCCTACTGTTTCTCCTGTATGGTGACATCTGTTTCCTAGAAAGCTCTTAAAAGACAAACATCAGCAGTTGCTGACATATTACATCATATGGATATTTCAAAACTGATATTGTAAGTTTTCCTTAAAAGAAAAAAAAGTAATTAAGTTTGATCAATCACACTGAACTAAAACTACATTCTATTTTCATACATGATGTTTATCAAACTAATATTAATGAACTAGCACGTGAAAGAGGATAAACAATCCCAGGAACTCTGGGACTTTACTTATGATGTTTTCTATTTCAAGCAAATAAATGTTGAAGCGATTTCAAGACTTTGTTTTAGTTCAGTGTTCTGTGGTTGGGGACTGAGCTGATTTAGCTAAGGAATCATGGAGTGATTACTGCTGAAAAAAAAGTCATACTGACAGGTATTAAATTCAACAATTTTTTTTTGAAAAGAATTTATGTTTACCAGGTTTGTTTTTAATTCAAATTAATACAATTCAAATTCCATTTCTACGTATGTAAACGTTTGTACATTTCTGTACATTTGTACAGAAGTATCTGGATTCATTATCACCAGTGGAATTTGAAGTGAAAACTGTGAGACTCTTCTTTCTCAAGGAACAAATAAAGTTATATACAGTCACTTAAACCATCATAGAATGATCAGTCATGGGCATGTCAGAGAGTAAGTTCCTCCAATATCCCTCAAAGAGCTACATTTTACAGTCTACATTCACTTGAGAGCTGTTAAAGTAAATTACAATGCATTATGGAATGGCTTGATCAAGAAACAGTGACTGCAAGTAATGATTAATCATCACAGTGACACCACAAATTCCATTTTTCTCTCGGAAATATTTGATACAACACTCAGGGAAACAAAAGCAAAACAGAAATATGACATATGTCCAATGCACATTAATTTTCCCCTTAGTCTTTGCATAGTCAGTAGAGCTAGAAGAGGTTATGCACAGCAAATGCTCCAGTTAGATCAAATTGCACTTGTCCTAGTGTAGGGATGGGATGTAATAATGTGAAATACAATGGAGATCTATATTCCCAGCTTTCATTGTAAGAGGAAAGATTAATAGACTAAACAAGATAAAAGTCAAAAGCAGCGCCAGTGCTTTCACCTAACAGGAAATTAGGGCCTGGTGACTACTCATGGAACCAACATTTTAATCTTTTCTCAAGGAACACAGAAAATACCCAGGAGTTTAATAGAGAAAACCTGTCTGAGATGTACTGAGCATTATGAACTAAGTCCACTGGTCCTGACTGGATAGGCCACTCACCCACTAGCCAGCTAACTCCCTGCAAATAGGCAGCATTTCTACTGGAGGAATCACATGCAAAGGCATTAAGCTGATTTTTAAAGCTGGCTTCCCCGGTGAGTCATCACCTATTGGAATCAATGATATGCTGTGGCACTCCTATCACTCTATCACAGTAATGTGCTGATAAAAATCCCTACAGACCTAATAAAATTACCAAGTCCATCATAAAATCAAAACAATGACTTCAGATACAGCTTTGCAAGCCTGTATACATTCCTGAATGTTTTGTGATACTACTGCACTGTATTTTCTTATGTCTGGTTGTTTGCTGTGTGAAGATTTAATGGCAGAACATTACAACATGACCCTATGCGTATGACATTTCAAGCAGAAGTGTTCTGCTCAGCAGTAAAATTTCAATAAACAACCAAAGAAGAATTTTCTTCCCACGGTTGACTTAAAATATGCAAGTTTCTTCCTCACAGGAACACAGAAGAAATCCATAATCTCATCTTAGGAAAATCATTCCAATTACAGAATTCACTTTTTCTCAAGTGTGCAAGACTCTTGGGGAAATCACTAGAACATGTCTGAACTTCTACTTTATTTTGTAGCAGTCGTTCTTGTTCTTACCTGTTTGAAGCAGTAATTCCTTGTTCCTGTATTCTAACAAGGACTAACAGACCAGCCATACAGTGTGCTTTCTGCACTGTACACCCCAAGCCTAGTGTACATAAAGACACTTACATATGGTGAACTACAACATCTCCACTGATAGCTTTGCCATTTTGTCACTTACTGCCTCGCTGGTGAAAGATATGTGCTGAATACAATGGATGGCTTCAGCTCACTTCTCCAGCCTCTTTTTTTCACCTTACTTGAATTATCCAAGTATTTTTCAGAGTATTAATCTATTTTATACAGAAGTCTTCTTCCCTCCCCTTTTCTTTCTTAAACAGAGAGTAAATAAGACAGAGAAATCAGTGACATGCTTGGATACTTAGTTCCTTGTGCAAATCCTTGTCCATAGCCTTTTCCAATTGTGATAGTGATATGCCAGCAAGACAGCTGGCATTCAGAGCTCGGTATGTCCTGCCAGATTCTGTGTGACACTCAGTATCTGAGGCTCTAGTCTTCTCATCTTCTTTCGTCAGTATTTAGACTTGTTATCTCCGGCTAATTGGAAGGATGAAATTTAAACGTCTGAAAATTATTTTTTTTAATTAAGTGTGGTACTTTGAAACCCTCTCAGCTTTGCTCTCCTGCTGCTTTTATTAAAAATAAAAAAATAAAAATAAAAAAATAAAAGAATTGCTGTCTTTCTCTTTTAATCTCTTTGGAAGACCAGGACAAGCTGTATTGGTCTTAATTTATTTCTCAGTTCCCCATGGAATGATCTAGGAATCATTACTGGGTAGCTGGCAATGTTGGCAAAGGGTTCATTCACACACTAAATTGTGAAAAGTTTTGTTTTTGATGTTTTCATTGTTAAAATTTGCTTAAGATTACAATGAGAACCCAATCTATTTCTCAGAGAATGGTTCACAAAATGCCTAGCCTGCCTGTTTGAACAGAATTCTCTTGAGCTAACATGCTTCTCCCTTGTATCAGTAACCAATGACAGTATCCCCAGTTCCCAAACAGTGGTACGGTAGACAAAGACCATAACTGTTAAATTAAAGTAAATTAATCTTTTAGTATTGAATGCACTTGCTGGTTGTTATTTTTTATATATGCAATGTCATAATTGCATAGCAAAGGGCTGTTCACTCAGGTGGAATAATGGACAAGGATGAGGATGAATATTATCTGTTGTGTATTCCTTCCTCTTCCTAAAGCTTTTCTTGCACGGAGATGTGCCCAGGTCCTGGAAACCCGGATTATAAGTTTTAACTTTGCAGATATGTGTTGTTGCTCCTGACAGGCATACAATTAAAAATACTCATAAACATACATAACATTCCACTGCACTCAAAATACAGCAGTAACTGCTTAGGCCACAGCTCAGAGTTAAAGAAGTTTCTACAATAAAATATATTTTTATGAGATTTTTGTTTTTATTTTCAAACTGATGAGACCTATGCCAGAAAGTGTTGCTCCTTACCTACGTCTACAGCCCGTAGGTACAGTTGCTGGACCGCACCCTGTTGGTTTTGGTCATGGAATCAAATAATAAGTTGGAGTAGTAATTTAGATGTAGAGTGTTCAGACTGCTGAAATCAGGAATTGGGTAAATAGGGACCTCTCATACCAAGATTAAGTATGCTAGGCTTTGAAAGAATTCAGAAGAGAACTATACAAATGGGAAAAGAGCAGTGGGATATATGGACATCTCTGCAGTCAAGACAATGGAACAATGGAGCTGGGCAAACATAAGGGGAAGGGTAGCCAAAGAAACTGGTGTTGGCCGGTTTGAGTGAAGGAGCTGGGCCAGGGTAGGAAGGTCAACCTGAGGAAGACGTCTGACTTCATCCCAGTGACCACCAGAGTGAGACCCCTGTTACGAACTGCGCACGCGTCAGTAGGAGGGACAGCATGTAAATGAGTTCCCCAAAAAACAATGAATATGTAAATGATTTCTCAGAAATTTGTTGAATATGTATGTAATCGTTCTATAATTATCCAGCACTTCTGTTCATCGATGCACATGTTAGGAGGAGGGATCCCCCATGAGCCCAGCACTGAATACCTCTTTATAACCTAGCTTTGGTTATAGAGTTTGATTCCGCTCGTCACTGCCAGTTTCCAGACTGTCAGCCTATGATGACATGAGGATCCCAAGGAGACAGCCAGCTAATGTTTCCTGGTTCTTTACTATAGAGCAGGGGTTTTGAAAATCTGAAAATCCTCAGTTGTTTCTGGAACAGATGCTTTGTTTCATGAAAATAATTGGTAGCCGTCACCATCTGCTGCATCATCGCTTCAACAGGATGTGTCTACTCCAAGTTATTTGCATGCATTTTCAGGTTTTTATCCTTAGGTAAAGTTTCAGTCTGAAATGTTTTCAGTAGATATGTAAGTTTAATACACAATAATGTTTAACAGAAATGTACTGAATTTGTTGAATAAAAAACAGTATCCCCACCAGCTGGGGGGATGCTTGACCTGTGAGTCACCGTATGAACAAAAATAATACAGGTTAGTGGAACTGTTCTTACCTGGATTACTTTTTCTTTAGACACCTGGTGCTTGTCTCTTTCAGAAAAAGAATAATGGCTTATATCAACGTTTGGTCTGGCACAGCAAAGCCATTCTTATTTGCTTGCATTTCATTTTGTATTTGTGAGATTGATGCTCCCAGTTGGATCTGCCATTGCAGATCCATTCTGCTTTGGACTTCCCCTTAAGGGCTTCTTAGTTCTGTAAGTGCAGTTCCCTGAAGGTAAAGCTGAAACTTTACCAGAATAAAATCAACAGGAGTACATATTTTTAGATAATGACATGCTTTCCACTTTCTTGTCATCACAAATGAGAGTTTTTACAAGACAAGAGATGGAAGAAAACTTTATCTTTTTTAACGAAGGGCATCTTCCAAAACAGAAGTTCTGAAACAGAGGAAGACTGAGACTTGGATGCAA
Organism: Odontophorus gujanensis; assembly: GCA_013399175.1. Classification (NCBI taxonomy): domain Eukaryota; kingdom Metazoa; phylum Chordata; class Aves; order Galliformes; family Odontophoridae; genus Odontophorus; species Odontophorus gujanensis. The sequence continues at coordinate 35,865 of VXAB01009970.1, forward strand.
TGAAAAGTTCTAGGCAAGCTGTGCAAGATTGAATAAAGTCAGATTTCAACTAGGAACTCAGTGAGTACCAGGAGCTCATGTCAACTGGGCACCTTGCAAATTGGTTGGACAGATAGCTCCTCTCCTTGTAACATTTAAACAGAAACAATAAATCCCTTTCCCTTAAAGAAACTTCTAGTGAAAATTAGCAAAAGTATTTCATCTAACTATTTTGTGCTGCCTTTGCATTTTCAAATGTACTCCTGAGCTCCAGGGCACACAAGCTCAAGGCACAGATCACTTGTGCATGTATTTATAGTGGAGAGAGATTTGATGAAGGATGGGAAAAATGAGAAAGAAACAATGCAAGACTTGCATTCTAAATACAAGCAAAAGCCATGAACAACTAGAAAATGCATCTGAACAGGAGGTTGTGGGTACCAAATTCGAAATGCTGTGGTCAGTGCCAAAACAGGTAACGTAGAGCTCCATCCATCTGTAGCCTAAGTCCTTTACTAAAATTATCATTTTCTCATTATCTTCCAGCACCAGGACTTTGTAACAGCTGAGGGGGTCAACTGGTGGTGTAAATGCTTCTCCCTAAGTTCATTAAAAGGATGTGACTGTCCCCTTGATTTAGACAGACCAAAGCTGGGGAATTGAATATATGACTTAGCCCAACACAGAGTATAAAAATAAATAACTTGCAAAAGCATTTCAAAGAGAGCAATGGGCTTGAGCTGGTTTCAACCCATGTATTCCCCTCAGGCAATTGGACATGCCCAGCTTTGTGATGATGGATGCACTACAGTGTCTGTAAATGGGGATCACGTTGGTATTGGAATGGAATTTCATATTGCAATTGGTACATTGTGCCAAGTTCAACTTATATTTCTTTTGTGTTTTCTAAATATTCTTTATCACTCTGTTTAATCAGAAGTCCTGTGTTAACATAAAACATTTGCAGATAAGTGCACCTGATATTAAAACAATGCACCCACTACTCTTGCAATGTCCAAAAGAAACCAGTCAGAATTTATTGAATTCTGACACTTATCTGCACCAAAACATATGTACCTGATGACATTTCAGTAGCTTCTCTGTACTCTTGTTAAGCCTGTCCTCTGGGAGAAGACAGCTCATTGCTGTTTCTGTATGTTCATTACTTTTCCTTCTTTCTTTCTGGAAAAAAAAAAAAAAAAGAAAGAAA
>VXAB01009970.1:37279-60446 GCA_013399175.1 Odontophorus gujanensis
AAAAAAAAAAAAAAAGAAAGAAAACTCTTGTGTTCCTTGGCCTCAAAAAATAGCAAGTGACAAATTCTGTACTTAGAAATTAAGTAAAAGTGGAAGATCACATGGAAAGTGTTTAAAAAGGATTGACTGCTTTGTGCTCATACAAACTATGGAACTTTCTGTACTTCAAATTTCAACACATTCAGCTTACGTTGTCTGATTGCTTGCCTAGAGAATTATCCCAGAAGAATGACATTGCCCATATTTTTTAGCTGCTTAGATTGTTTCTTTCTATTTTTATGTGCTCTGCATAATATATCTGAGAAAACTTTGCTTTTTGAGACTCTTCAAGATAACCCAATCTATATATAACACATAAGTGCAAGGAGCACATTGGTCCATAACATTTCACAAATGATTTGGTCTAAAATGACCTTGCTCTGATTTCTAAAGTGCCATTTTGTAATTTAATGGTTCACATCAGTCCCTTGTCCTGAAAAATTAAACTTCCCATTAACACACTGAATGAAGATGGAATGAGAGTATTGCATCCATATGTGGTATACTCATTCTTCTAAGGGATGCCTTTACTGTCTGGTTTTACACAAAAAGTATCCTGCTGGGAAACAGGTGCTATAATGAAATGAAAGCCTGGTAGGTAAAATTTATTCTGAAGTATACATTTAAAAAATTAACGAAAATTGCTACGGAATCTTCATACAAGCATTCTAAATATTTCATGTTGGTGGGAGAAATTCCTACCTCACAATTAAAAAAAAATCATATATTATAATGTAATTATAATTAAATCTTGGTAGCCAGCTGAGACTTCACATGGAGGACGTCGCCCCCTGACAGCTTGCAAATGGGTAACAGAGGGGAGCCAGCAGGCAGACAGTGTTCCTGCTGGATGGAACCCTCCATCCTCTCCTCCCCTTAGCAACAATGGTGAAGAATGGGGGGTGTGGGGCAGTGGCAAAAGGCCCCTGTTGGGCGATGCAGGCACACCCTCCCAGAGATTCCCCTGCCTCCCCATCTGCCCCTGCAGAACAGGTACAGTACTCTGCAGGGACAACTGGACAATGGTGGTGATGATGGTTCTCCCTAGTTGGTGGTGTTGTACCAAAGTCTAACCAGACCTCACTTAGCATTAAAACCTCATTAGCAAAGAATTATGACAGGTCACTGTCATTGGTGAATCTCTGCAAAAGGGAGCAGAAGGGCCAATATGTAGACCAGACCACAAAGGGATGTCTGTTGGGAAGGTTCATTGATAGAGCTTTAAACTAGGTATGAAGAGGGGTGGGAGTGTAAATGGGGTCACTAGATCAGAGCCTATATGTAACATCACAGTGCTTGTAGGAGAGGGATGTGCTAGTAAAATCCCAGTCTTGTGTCTTGGTGAAGGAGGAGGGTGACTCACCCTTTTGTAGGAACAACTTGAGGGTTGGTGTGAGGTTGGTGGCTGTGGAAATACTTGAGTATGGTCATGAGGGTATTAAGGCTACTGCCACTCAAAAGGAGGCCCAGCTCAGGTGTCTTTACAGTAATGCACACAGTATGGGTAATAAACAGGAGGAGCTGGTGGCCATTGTGCAGTTGGAAAGCTATGATATAATCTCCATCGTGGAAACATGGTGGAATGATTCACACAGCTGAAGTGCTGTGATAGCTACTGACTTTTCAAAAGAGGTAGGCAAGGAAGAAAAGGCAGTGGTGTAACCCTCTATGTTAAGAAAGAATGTGAATATATGGAAATTAATGATGGTGATGATAGGTCTGAGAGCTTATGGGTCAGAATAAAAGCAATTGCCAGTAAGACTGATATTATTGAGTCTGCTACAGGCCACCCAACCAGGATGAAGAGGTGGACAAGACAATTTACAGACAGTTGGGTGAGGTCTCAACATTTCTTTCCCTTGTTCTTGTGGGGGACTTCAAGTCCTGGACCTGCTGTTTGTTAACAGAGAAAGTCCTGTGGGGGNTTAACAGAAGAGCGGCGTGGGTCTCTTCTCACTGGTGACAGGTGACAGGAGGAGGGTAAATGGCCTCAAGTTGCTCCAGGGTAAGTTTAGGTTGGATATCAGGAAACACTTCCGTACAGAAAGGGTTGTTATGCACTGGAATAAGTTCCCAAGGGAGGTGGTTGGATTACCATAACCTGGATGTGTTTAAAAACCATTTGGATGTGGTGCTCAGGGACATGAATTAGCAGAGGGTTGTTAGAGTTAGGTAGTATGTGTAGGTCAGGGTTGGACTTGATGATCTTTAAGGTCTTTTCCAACTTGAGTGTTTCTATGATCCTATGATTCTACACGAGCTGCATTTCCAAAACAGATCATTTATTGCAATGCTTAAGGCAAGAAGCAAGGGAAGGAGAACATCTGTGTGTTGAAATAAAAGTCACAATGGAACTGCATAAATGGATACTGCTTTTTCCAAATGGATATGCTCATCTTCAAAACATTATGGATAAAGAGCAAAATTTCAAATGATCTTATTTTGATCAGCTATTTTAATTCACAAATACTGGCATTATTGGTTATTTTAGCAGGAATGTGAAAGAATAAGACGTTGAAGATTTGCCTGTCTCCATATATATTTAAGTACTGAAACAAATAGGCAAGATTTTTCAGATTTTGGGGTGTTGGACTAGATGATCTCTAGAGATCCCTTCCAATCCCTACAATTCAGTGGTTCAGGGGATGTTGTGGTTATCCAGCTCAGTTTTCTCTTAAAAGTGTCTAAAAACACTCACCCCTTCACCTACTCATTTAACGTTCTGAGCACTACCCAAGCTGAAGATACAGGATTCTGAGCACTGTCAAAAAGATGCCCTTGATTTTCACACTGATCACAGGAAAAAAAAAAAGCATCATCAAAGAAAAAGTGAAATAAGTTAACTTTAGATAGCCTCTCTCTCAATCAAACAGCACCACCCTTCTAATTAACACAAATATTGAAACAATGACAGCATTGGTTCGGATAAAGACCTGCCTGTGCAACCTGGTCTAGGAAGCCTGCTTTGGCAGGGGAGTTGGACTCGATGGTCTCTAGAAGTTCCTTCAAGTCCCTGCAATTCTGTGGTACTGTGATTTTGTGAAATCAAATATTACCATCACTTCATCTAGATTAGAACAGTTAATTAACACAGTGCAAGGCAAGAAAGCCTGTGTTATTCAGTTTTTAGTTTCAGGACATGAGCTTCATTTATTTTACTGAGAGATAGATTAATTGTATAAAGAGAAAAATGCAAATTAAATAGAATATTTGCCCCCAAATGAGCTACTCTGAAAATAAATTTATTTAAATGTGTATGATCTGTTTGTTTATAACAAAAAGGGATGGAACATGAATCTCACAGAGAAGACTTTTCCACTCTAATAGCACTGTTGCTTCACTGATTTTATAAAATCAGTTACAAATGTTGAAATATCTATGGCTTTGCAGGTTAGGACTTATACATATTCCCTAGCTAAATTCAAGTGTCATTTTATGGTTTAGTCGTGCCTTCAAAAAGTAGAGACTAAAACTGTAGCCAAAAATTAAAGGAGGAGGGATGAAAGATTCTGTACACTGAGATATGTGAAAAGTGCAAACAGTTCATAAAGCACCTCTATGAGGGAATTGAGTTTCTTAAGACTGGGTTAATAATGTAACGTGCTGATAAGCAATTCATCAGAACATTGATTTGAATCTCCATAAGAGTACAAACACTACTTTTAAGAAAGAAATTGCTCAAGGAAGCATCCCTCAATGTTTAATATCAACAAATAAATAAATAAATACAAGTGAAAACAGAAAATTCCACACAAAATTTATCAACCAGAGCATGGTTGATCAGTTTCCCCTTTCTTATCTACAGCAGCATCAGTAGCAAAAATACTGCTAGCTCCTCTGCCTCCCATCAACAACAAATTTAGCCATATGACAACCAAGAATTGATAATTTCCTTCTATCAGGTATAAATAATATTCTGGTTCTGCATTGAATACAAACAAAATGTTATATATAGTCACTTCTTGGTGGCAATTCAGAGTGTTAAATGAGCTAGCTGCAGAAGTATTTTGAAAGCTGGTATTTCTGGCCTTTTCTGTACAGCACCTGTATCACTCTGAAATCTACCCCACCTCTAAGAAGTTGTCTGAAGGCAGAGCTCAGTCTTAGCCAATGAGTGTGCACTTCTGTTTAGTTTTCCAGTACTTATTACCCTGAAAACTGAGGGAGAACCCTCTGTATTGTTTTCTGCTTTACTATGGAGTCCTACCACCTGAGTGCACAAGAGACTACAGCCACCACATTCTGCTGCTCAGAACAGTTTCAAACATATATACTCCTGTGTATGCCAAAAAATGTGTTGTGACTGTTTTCTGAAGTAGCACAAAATAAAACAGACTGATGAAATGGGTGCAAGATTCAGGGCTTTGAATAATACAAACAGAAAAAAAGCAACTGAAAACATGAAAATTAAGGAGATGTCAAGTACAGAATTATACAAAAATTCTACTGCCATACCACCAACATTCACCTTTCATGTAGTGTGCTAACAAAATAAAACAGGAGACACTACTTTTGGAGCCACCCCTGCACATTTTAATGTGTTTTAACAGAAGATACTGAAACATAAATCAATTGTAGAATCACTGAGATATGGCAAGAAATCAACAGGATAGAGAATATCAGTGTCAAGAGGACTGAAGTTTATATGGATCTTTTCCACATTTAAATAATCCATAGTTGATCTCATGAAGTTTTCTTCACATTCAGATTCCAAATCATAAACATCAATAAAGTGAGTGATCTGCTTTTTCTTTTTTGAGAACATCCATTATTTTTGCCATCCATGAATCCAGAACTAGTCTGATACATCACACAATAGAAAGAAGAAAAACAGATATTAGAAATCCTCACAGGGCAAGAGAAAAAAAGAGAGATGCAGATTAATTGTGAAATTTCAATTGCAGAGAGTAATATTCAAAAGTGACTGGAGAGAAACTTCTCTTCACCATCCACTAAGTGGAAGGAAATCTTAACAAGTCTGGAAGACTAATTTGGTCAATAATTCCTATTTTTTATAGGGAAAAATCATGCTGCACTGCTATATCTCAAACTGGGCAGCCCAAACCTTAGATGTCTCCAAGTCCCTGTTTAAAGCTCTGTTTGCAATTAAAGATCTCTGATATTAATTTGAATACTAAGGCAAAACTATTTTCATGCATGCATATTCTTTTCGAGAGGTACACACATTGAGTACACTTCCTAAATGCAATACAGTGTTCTTAGAAATATTTTTTTTGTTCCTGGAATGAATATTTTTATGTTATTCCTTGTAATACTCATTTTTTAAATATAATACTCATTTTTTACAATGCTGCTCAGTTGTTTAAAGGTTTATATTTTCCTCTGACTTTCAAGAATGAGAGATGTTTTTTTGGTAACTCAATAACTGCATAAAAATTCTGCTGTCATTTATATTACTACTAACCTGGTGTAATCGTATCAAAGTCATTTTGGTGTCACTGAGTATTTAATAATGGTTGAATTTATTAATTATAACAGCAGTACTCCATGGTCTTGGGAGACTACTGAAAATGGTAATAAATATAGTCGAAAGAGGGCAACATTATTACTTCTGCACGGGTCATTTTATACTGCCTGAGGTGTATTCAGTTCTAGTCACACCTTTTTCCCTGGCTAGATCATGACTGCCAATCAAATAAACTAGTAGGTAAGGTGAAAAATTAGGGTGGGCAAAAAGAAGGGGTGAAGCAGTAGGGTAGATATTCGGTTATGTCTTTATCCAAAGGTTACCCATTTGGACTTTACTGGACAATAATATTGTGTGAATATGGTGTCTCTGAAGGCACAACACAATGAAATTTGCTTTCCATTGTCAACTACTAATACTAGCTACTACTAATAATGGAAAATTCTCACTAATATTGACAGTCTGCAGTACTGGGACTTCCTAAATAAGTCTTTTTGACGGGCAACCAGAAACTGGTCTTTCCTCTGTTCAGTTTCTAGTCAAGTTTGGAATCGATGTGAACTTTGCTGCACCCATACAGTTTTCAGCAAGGAGGGCTTCTCCTTGAAACAGGCAGTGCAGAGACATTCTTCCTTTTGTTGACTTGCACATGCCATATGGGCATTTGTACATATATGTATGCATATATATGTATATATTTCTATATTAAACGATAGAGTATGAACAGTATATACTTTTGTTGGGATTAATAAAAATAGTTCACATTGATTTTGCATGAAAAAGCACATAAAATTAGGGGAAAAATATATTATTTTATCACCAAAATGACAGAATTTGTATAGTGACCTAGGTTCTGATTTTACCAGATAATCTTAAGCTTTACAACACTAATTATTACTTTATTAGCATGCATCCATAGTTTTGTCTTCTGAGATTTGCCTGATATGTCTTCATGGGGGTTTGAGCAACCTGATCTAATGGGAGGTGTCCCTGTCTATTTTTAAAGGTCCCTTCCAACTCCAATCACATTATGATTCTATGATTCTATGGAAGGGCACTGTGATAGCAAGAGGAGTAGATGTCTGAGACAGGCTGACCAATGGCATCATATCTTCATTGTTGCGAACAGTGTTCTCAGCTTCCCAAACAGGATACAGTTGGCCTTCAGGGCTGCAAGCACACACTGCCAGCTTATGGTGAATCTCTCATCATTTTGTTGCAGTACACACTACAGAGAGATTCATTCTTTAGTGCAGAAGGCTTCTGGTAAAAAATCAGTGTGCAGCTTGGATCTAGGAATGGATTGTCATCTTTGCAATTCCAAAACTCTGATATGATCTAATAAAGGATGCTCCCCAAACCCCAGACAGTAGTAGTTTCTGACAGTTATATTACTCATATTGGTCACTGAGAATTCCATTTATTTTTCCTGTTTCTTCTTTTTCTAAAGAAATCGGAATACTGTGAGTTGCAATTTTTAGAATGATTGATTTACTTTTCTTAGAGGAAGGCTATTTCTTCTTGTGAAAATAAATTCACAAGAGACAAATTATAAAATTAATGTTGTATTATGCAGCTTGCATAAGGGATATGGAAACTGAAATGACTAATGTCCTGTTAAATGTTTGTTATCTTTCTCATAGTTCATTAACCATAACTTTTCTTCTGCAGTAGCAGCACATGACACTGACACTGTGAGCAGCTCTGCATATCCACAGACACAGATACAGTGAAGGAAACTGGTGGAGCAGCTCAGCAAGAAGGGAATGAGGGTGCTGGTGGCATCAGGCTCAACAGGAGCCAGCAGTGTGCCTTGGCAGCCAAGAAGACAATCAGTATTTTGGATGCATTAAATACTGCATAGCCTGCTGGTCAAAAAAGGTGATTCTCCTGCTATATTTAGCATTGGTGGGGCCTCACCTTGGGTATTGTGTACAGTTCTGAGTTGCACAATATGTAAAGTATGTTGTATTTGAAAGTGTTCAGAGGATAACAGCAAATCTGATAAAATGCCTGGAAGGAGTGTTCTGTGAAGAGAAAACAAGAACATATGTGTTGTTCAGTCTGGAGAAGGGAAAGCCAGGAGTTGTCTCATTGCTCTCTACAACTTTCTGAAGAAGGGAAGTGGACAGAGGTGACGGTTTCTTCTTCCCAGTAGCTGAGAGCAGGACGTGTGGGAACAGCATAAAGCTGCACCAGGGTAGATTCAGGCAGGACACTGGGAAACATTTATTTACTGGAAGTGTGGTCAAAAACTGGAACTGGCTTCCTAGAGAGATAGTTGATGCCCAATATCTATCAGTGGCTAAGGGGAATTTGGAGAGTGCCCTCAATAACATGCTTTAACGTCGGATTAGTCCTGAAGGGCTCAGACTGTTGGACTGCACGGTCTTTGAAGATCCCTTCCAAGTGAACTATTCCTCTATATTTATTCTATTCTATTCTATTCTATTCTATTCTATTCTATTCTATTCTATTCTATTCTATTCTATTCTATTCTATTCTGTTCTGTTCTGTTCTGTTCTGTTCTGTTCTGTTCTGTTCTATCCCATCCCATCCCATCCCATCCCATCCCATCCCATCCCATCCCGTCCTATCCTGTCCTATCCCATTCCATTGTCTTTGTACAGCCTGTGCAAGAAGAACAATAAAAGTAAAGGCTTTCTGACATGCTTGGGAGTTCTAGGAACTTCACTCTTCAGGACTGAAGAAGTAAATGGATGGTATGGTAGACAAAAGACACCGGGTATTTTTTAAAAGTCCACTGTCTTTCTTTTGTTTATTTTCAAGATTTAATTTTAAACAGAGAGAATACTCTGGTAGTTCTTCTCAGTCTACTTCTTGTCTGATTTATGTATAGAGATCTACTCATTTGCTACAAAGGAGAAAAACAAATGAAGGAAAAGGAGCAGACACTTGAGCTTATGGTCTATTTGTATCTACAAAATACGGTTGTGTATTCATCAATCATCTTCCTCTAAAAGTGTTCTAGAATCCCTCAATTTATCTCACATAATTAACACAAAGAAGTCTGGTTTATAATTTCTTGAAAATGGCAGCAGTAAATTTGTGTCTCATTAAATCTTTGTCTAGCATCTGTCAAATGTCACCAAATGCAAATAAAACAGAGTTGACTGTCATAAATGACCACGCAGAGCAGGTGGTCATGATCTGAAAGCTGTTTTCCACTTGATTTATGATACAGCCTGTGGGTACTGACCAAGAGCCAATACTGTGCAGAAATTGCTAGTGACAACTCACACTTTTCTGTTATTTGAGTTTTCACAGCTCTCTCAGGGCAGAGATGCCAATACAGAAACTTTAGAGGGGTACCGTGACATCTTGTCTTATGACTTGTGATTCTAATTGATTGTGTAAAAACATAACTTGCATGCCTTTTCCTGTCCGAAGATAAGCTGAATTCTTGATGATCAGTGTGAATCTGTGAGGATAAGCATGAACTGTAGACAAGCAAAATTTCATTCTTTGCTATTTCTGTTACCTTATGATGGGCAATATAGAAGGAACAACCATCCTTTTTTCTCCTGTTTCATGCAGAAGGATCAAATATGTGCTTAAAGTGTAGCACCTTCTCTAGAAACATGCCACAAAGCAGAAGACATATGAGACTTCTGTCCTTCTTGTAAGGACTTGATTCTTTAAGATGAAGAAGGAATCTTCCTCCCGCAGTCCTGAACTCATTCCCAAAAGGCAAACTGCAAGTTCCTTCCTTCCAAAAGTAACCAGAAAAATACCATGGAGTATGTTTCTAAACTGATCCAAGTTGCTGGTCCCATGGGATTTAGTTTAACCTTCATCTTAGTATGACAGAATCATGTTATTCTGCATTAAACAAACCTTAGCTTGTTTAATGTTTAAAGTTAAAAAAAAAAAAAAAATTGTTTGTCAACAGACCACACTTCAAATCAGATAGAGTCTAGGTTCACTTTTTGTACATTATTAATGTAAAACTCTGATCTCTTACAATAAATCTATTAGAAATCTAAGCCAAGAAAAAAATGCATAATGTTCTGCCAATAAACCGATGCAATCTTTTAAGTCAAATATTGCCTAGGAATAAATAGTTATCTTAGAAATTATGCTTAAAATGTAGAAAGTGACTACTCATCAAGAGTGGCTTTTAAGCGATTTATTTCACTGGTGAAGAGTATTTTGAGTACCTTGAAATGTCAGTCTGACATAAAACAATCATTTGCTGCTCTCATCCCCATCAGCCACTCTGCAGTAAGGCAAGGAAATGTCAGAGGACTAGCTTTGTATCAGAACATTTTTACTAGGGGGAAAATTGAAAATAACTGCCTGGATGGGATAACGATCATTTGGCAACAACTGACGTGGGTACTTCAACAGCACACAATCCATCACAGCAGCTTCTGCTGAAGGGCACACACCATGCTGGAGAGAAGTCCTCACTGGGTGCCTGATTTAAACAAAAGCTGAGCTGAATGTTATCAGTATTGTTCTGAGTTTTTTGTGGTTTTTTTTTTTTTTGTGTGTGTGTGTTTTGATTTTGTTTGTTTGTTTGTTTTATTAACACAGAACAATTGAATAACAGAAAGTCTGAAAAAATAATGACTGTTCCTCTATCTTCTTCCACTTGGTCTCCTGCATTTTTCATGTGTCTAGAGATAACTCCTCACAGTGTTTCTGAGCTTTGGTTCATAAACAAGTATTCAGGTGCCAGAGGTTCACTCCTACATCTCTACCATCTGTGTATGGCAGTCCAATCTGTTTCTCTGAGCTATAAGTGAGTTATTTTAACATATGTGGGCCTGACCCTCAGATCTGTAGCTAAAGATATCATGGTGTTATAGGAAAAATGAAAAGTGATCTCATTACCTGCATTGCTCTTGTTTCTCCTTGTCCTCAGTGAACAAAGCTAAAGAAGGCTCTGTAAGGCAAAACCTAAAGCAATGGTGACAAAGTAAGTTCTATGAAGTCAGAGCTCAGTGGAGTAATTATCTATGAGCTGTATAATTACATTCCTTCTGCTGACCTTCTTGGGTAAGAAACAACTGCTGCTTTGAACATAAGCTGTACTACAAATAAGTACATCAGTTAAAATATGATATAGGTGGATAAGTGTGTGTGTGAAGAGCAGGGAGGAAGCTGCAAATAAAATTAAAACATATTTAAAAACATCTTTTATATGTTTATACATATAAAGTACCAGCAAAATTGTAAGATGATCATATAAGTTAGTGCTTCTATTTTGGATAAGCTCAAACATATCAACACAACTCTGAGTAGTAAAATTTGCTCTAAATTGCTCTTAATGTAGAAATATACACAAGAACTGTTATAATTCAACCAGCTTGGTGTCAGCACTCTCTTTTTAAGCATTAGTACTTGAAATCTTAAGACTAAGTTGGTAACATCAGACTCAGATTACCACTGTAGCTAGTACAACTGTTAATACTTCTGTTCCTTTGAAAGCTAAGTGTGTCTTCACCACCATGCAATGTTACAGTGACTAGATCAAGGCTCTTTTAAGCCTTCTCATTTCTCATGGGTATGCCAAGATGTTCAAGGATTCCATGATTCATGAGAAACTTTAGGGCCTGTGCAAAGCCCTAGGGAATTGCAAAGATAATTTGGACATTATTTATTAAAGAGGGAGAGGGATCCAGAAGGGTGGAGGGATGAGGAAAATTAACAAAAAGCTTCTTTTTTTTGTCAGACTCATATAAAAAGCTGATCATATGAAGCAGGAGTAATCCTTAAGGAATATTTTACTCAAAACACTCATTGCAAGATTGATTGCATGGCTATTATAAAAGACAAAGCACTGAACTGTTAACAAAAGATGGGAGTACCTTGTTCATTGACAGAAAAAAAATAAAATAAAATAAACGTTCTAAGAAGTGTTGGCAAGACTCTTAATTTCTCCCTTAAGGACCAAAAATGGATATTGTATAAACTGTTCTTGAGGAGATTTGCAGAAAAGTGTGTAGAGATACTGATGAAAGTTTACGAATCAAAAAGCTAGTGTAGGTTAAAACCACTAGCAATCCAAGGCTCTGGAAAGGGTTCATCTGGGAAGATAAGGATAAATTTTAAATCCTAGATTTTTGTCAGACCTTCCGAGTGCTTTTAATTTTTCATATCAAATAAAATTATCACATGTTCGGTAAAATTCAGACCCATGCAATGATGTTGTTTTGGTTAGTCTGACACGCAGACATATTCAGCGTGCAGTCTTAGTACAGCAGAAACGAGCCACATAAATATTTATTCAGAATGACAGAATTTAGTAACAGTTTGACTCAGTCACTGAACAGACTTCAGTGTGTTCAAACTTATTTTCAAGGCAGTAATGAATTGACTCCTCAGTCAGTCTTCAGAATCATCTCCTGCAAACCCAGTACAAGAAATTCCGCCTGCCTTTTCCAATCTGAATAGATTTACATTCTACCTGAATGTAGAATTGGATAAAAAAAAGAACAAGAAGAAGAATTGAAAAACAGTTCTGCAAGCAATGAAACAATAAACTTTCAGGCAGACTTTAGCTCTACAAATTTCACACCATACTTCAGCATATGACTTTCTGACCTGCCATGCACTGGATTGGTATTTAAGATAGTTATATTTCAAAGAGGAAAAAAATCTCTATTGATTGACTGATGAAATTTTAATGTCATTCATTCAAAATACATCACAATCAGCCCATACTCATTGTTTTAAATATTATGTACTACCCTGCCTTATAGAATCACAGATCTGGATTGGAAAGACTTTCAAGGTCATCAAGTCCAAGTGTCAAGCCTGATATGCAGTCACTAAAATATGTCCCATATGCCACATCCACAAATCTCAATGAGGTAAAAAAAAAAACTCACATTCTTCTCATGTAAAGAAAAATGACAGATTATGACTTTTACACCTATTCATTCCTGTCATATAGCTCTAGATTGTTGCATATGCACTAAGTCTAACGACTGTCCAGACTACAGTCTTATGTTTACTTACAAATCCACTGTCATTGTTTAGCTTTAGGTCTAGAATCAGCAAGTGTGGAAAAAAGAGCATGGTGTGAAAAAGAGGATAAATACTTAATGCAGATAGTAATGTTGGCTAATCTCAGTATTAAAGACATTCAAAACAGTATGTTTCCAATTCTTTAATGGATGTAGAAATATCCTCTGAGCAGTTACTCATATCAACTGTTTTTGAATTATATTTTGAACTGTAAAGGGCTACAGGAAAGAGATGAAGAAAAATTCCATCTATATGAAGAAACAGTTCCCCATATTACCTTCACTGCATTACCCCTGTCCTTTTCCTTCTGCTTTATGACCTTTGGGAAATAGCAAGCAAAATTTCTCTGTAATCAGATTTTCTGATCCTCTTATCCTGATAAATGAGGCATATCTATTTTACATGACCCCTCTTTGCTTACTGATGAACTTCCTCTTTAATGAGTAGAAAACCTTTCCTTGAAAAGGAAAAAAAAAGTATTGCTGTAAGCCCTAGGCTTTAACAATTCCAGAAGTCTTGGTGCCTGAAAGAATTCTGTTGAAAAGTGGCCATTGCATGAAATTTCTCCTTGAATGTGTACTGTCAAGAACAATAAAAAAGGTACTTCCCAACTGCAGGAAAGGTCACAGATCTTATTTCTAACAGCGTACAATAGGCCAGGCTGGAAAACTCATTTTCTTTTAAGGAAAGATGATTGTAAATGCAGTTGTATGTTCCACAGCCCATGAGTTTACCTGAACTCTTTGTAGTGCATACTTAAGACAAAGCAGTGAGCATTTTTAGGCTGCAGATTCACAACATTTGTTTGCATATTCCAAAAGAAAGGTTCACAAAAACTAACCATTCCCTGTCAGTATTTGTAGTATGTATGTGTCTATGTATATGTGTTTCCTCTGAAACATGCTCAGAAATGTCAGGTTGCTCACCTAGCCCGATTTTGTCAAGATGGTGTAGATAACCCACATAAATCATGGAACAATGAGTTCCAATGTCTAAATTAGCTGCACATATGACACCAATGAGGCATCGCTATTCTAATCAAACTAAACAGGTTTGTCATCCAGAATTTGCAGCTCTGAAATGGCACAATGGAGCTGTTCACCCTGCTGATACTAGTTAGAGTGAAGTATCCTTTCAGTTCTTAAACTTTTGCCTTTACTCTGTTGTTGGAAAGAGAAGAACCTTGGTGCTGAACCTGAAAATGAACAGTTGCCTTTTCTGCACCACAGGAGTGTTTCACATGCCATGTTTCTCCCATAGTTCTCACAGTAAAGACATGTTAGCAATGAAAAACTTTCCTAATATCATTTCTGCAGTATCACTTCATTTGCTCAAGTGTATATATATTAAATAGTCATTTCTTTTTTCTAAAGTGTCCTGAAATTACTAATGCACATATATAAAGAGTATTTTTCATTTCACACAATCCTTTTTTGTTTGTTTGTTTGTTTCATAATACTGTATATGAAGCAAGCCATATATCTTCTTAATAAATATCTAGACTTTTAACAAATGTGATTTCTAGTTGAAAAAGAACAGGGCTAGATTATAACAAGTACATTTTTCCTCATGGTGTGCAGTTGCTTAAGTTTTAGATAAACATAATCTCAGGGTTAGAGACTTGAATAGAGAACCTGATGTGTAAAAACACACTTCTCAGAGCATTCAGAACCAAAACTTCCACATAAATATTCCTAATTTTTTTAGTAAAAAAGAAGTCTTAAATATCTCAGAGGGCACTGATTGTTCAGATTTTTACCATGCCATAACAACTCTAAGGGAAAAAAAAAAAAAAAAGAAAAACAGAAAAACAAACACAAACATATAAACAAACAAACAAATAAAACAACACATACACAAATGTGTATAGTCCATATCACTTGGATCAATGGCTGTTTTCTGCCTTTAATAATATGGCTTTGTCTTTCAGTTTGTGGGAACAGAATTTCAAGTGTGGTCAGTATGCAGTGTTGTTAAGGAGCACATAACTCAGTGTATCCCAGCGCAGCTGTTTGATCCTCTGCTCTGAAAGAGAAGTAATCATATCAAAACTGACAAAAATTAGTAGCAAGCTGCAAGTCTCAGCACACCTGACTAGAAATGGACCTGCTCTTCCACATCCTCTAACCATGTTGGAAAACTGAAACAGAGCAATTTTCTATTTTTGGCTACTGAAATTTCAGCTGGTGAATAATGCAACAGCTAGAGACTGTTTTCAGAGATGAGTCAACTGTGTAAGAAAAAGTTCAGACTCTGAGAACTGGGATGCAGTTGATCATATATTACCTTTCAGAGTACGTAATTCTTCAAAGGAGACATTCCCAATCAACAAATGCCTGTACAGCAGTCTNAATAAGAGTTTAGCTTTAATCACAGGGCTTACCAATTTCATACCATTGGACATTACAGAAAAATATAAATATAAATAAATATATAATATAAAAGAATATATTTATATTTAAATATAAAAATAACCATAACTGAAAGAAAAAGCAAGAACAGTAAGACGCACTTCACACAGAATTTAAAGAATACGACCAGATTATTCAGCTTTAAAAGCATTCAACAGCATTTTAAAAAAAAGAAAAAAAAAAGCAATTTAAATATTAGTAGATCTAATGGCTCTGCTTCTTGCTATTAACTTTAATGCTTATTAGAGCAGAAGATGAAATGCTGAAGGCTGAAACAAAGCTTCATGACAACAGTCAAAGACTTCCTTGCTGTTTGCTTTATTATCAGTTGCACAGAATGGATCCTAAATATGTCAAACCAGTATGGCTCTGATGCTTTAAGAAGGGACTGAAAAACTCTTTGGGGACCATTTCTATCCTTATGATGAAAGGATATAGTCAGTCAACAGACAATCCAAGATAGATTATAGCACTAGGATCATGAATTTTCCTCATCATCCCAACTGCACAAGCACATCTTCAAATGACTGAGAGATATCTTGTGAGGTTACCATACAAATAATTCCCTAAAGCAAAACTGAACAGTGGCCAACAACTAAATAAGAGAATTATTGCTTCCCATAAACTGAAAATGCCCACAGTCTCCCAAGAGAAGTATTACCTCTATTACTTACTCCCATGTGAGACTGTGTTCATGGCTTCAAATTCTAGTAGCAAATGACAGTAAACTCCACAAGGCCATTTCTGCACATTTACTGTTCATTTCTTTCAAATTTGTTATTCCTTATATACCTGGAGTATGTTAATGTGCTCCTTTTCTTAGACTTTAAATAAATAAGCATCCTTTATTTTGAGCTGGGAGCATTTAGCCAGGAGAGATAGCTATGTGGCAGCTGTCCCCAACATAACTGTCCCCTTCTGGCATAAAAAAAAGAAAAATACACCTTCAAACCAGATATTCAGTATATTGCAGTTCTGATTTAAAATTGGAAAGCTATCAAGACATGCTGATAGCAAAACTTTAATCCTTGCTAGGTTTATTTACACAGAGAAGTAATTTAGATGACCACACAGAAATCAGGGCATTTTTTTTCCTACAAAAATCTCAGCAACACTCATCTCAGTCAGCAGTTTCAAATAAAGGGGAAAAAAATGTGGTATGGTTGGACACACTTATTTCTCCAGAAGTAAACTCAGCAGCAGGTCTCCACAAGACTGAGTATGGAGTCTGACATCAGCCAATGGTACTTGGAAAGTCTGGAGCAACGTACCACCTTGTGACAGCATCCAGAATGCCTAAGAGAGGAGTTAGAGTAAAATATGCTGCAGAACAGACAGCTCAACTCACAGACAATCACCCACAGTCTGTGAGTGGTGGGAAGTGCCACTTTTATGTGGTGGCTAAATGGTTGTGTCAGGGCCTGGAGCTGCAATCCATGATTAATTTCCAGACGTGTGTTATTGCTGACAGTGGTGAAATTAGGGTTTGCTGGAAATCTAAAGGTAAATGGGTGTGTGCAGAATTTAGTGGATAGAAAAACCTGGTTTGCTGAAAGTTTTGTCACTGATCAAGGAGGTTGAAATTAGTAACTGTCAGAGCCAGGTGGTTTAAGAAAATGAGTTTCTACCAGAAAGTTGAGTTGTCAGATGTCTTCCATTGAATTGTTTCTACACTGGGTAGCTGTCCCATTGTTTCCAATTACTTGTATCTGCGTGGTAGCAAATGCAAGACAACTCTTGTGCCTATCAAAAAGCACTGCCATTTTTCATCCTGTCACTATGTTGTACATTAAGTCCAGACACAAGTTATCAGCATGCAGAGGATCTGATCAAGTAAATAGGGAATATGTTTTCCCTCTTGCTGTGGCAGAAGCATTTGCCTTCTGATTCATGTTCGTATGCAGTAGAACCTGTGCAGTTGATGGAAAACAACTTACATGCACATTCATGACTCAGTTCTGTCTCTCACTAAGCAGGGGCTCTTCACAGTAAATGACTGTTCGTAACAATTATGTATACATTTTTATGATTGTTTGTTTTTTTAGTACATGGATTGAGAACTGGATTCAAGTGGCAAAAAGAAGAACAGAGTAGTAAAAATGAATTAATTAAAAGCTTAGGACAACTAGAACTCCTGTGAGTCATATAGCAGCACTTGGATGTTATGTGAGGCTAGTGAAGAAAATGAGGTATGGATTGGAGGAGATTTGGGACTGTTACAGCCTGCTAGCACTTTTTTCATCATTTAATACCACAGAGGTAACTGCATTGCTCCTAGCATGGATGATACAGTTTTCTTGAGAGCTGCATGCTCTCCCTTATATATGAATATACAGAATGAGGGAAAAACATCCTTTCTCTCTGAAGATTATAATGACAAACATGGCAAACTTTTATTTTCCAAACTCCTACAAAGAGTGCCAGGCATCAGGAAAATCCTGTGTTCTGTCCTTAAATGACTGGCACTTTACCTAGGTAATATATCAAAATCTGTTACACATGTTTAACTTGATCTGCTGTTGAGCATTTGAAGGTAGAAAATGTAGTAGAACTTTTTTACTCCAAAGATGGTATTCAATATAAATCACCTTACAAAGCTTAATCTGATTCTATTGAATATTCAACGGCAAGCAGCTGAATGCAGAGTTGTAAAAAACATTCTTAGCTCAGACTCTGAAATATCTAAAATCTAAGCATGAGAAAAGCAGTTCTCATCATCCAATTGTTCATAATGCAGCATTCATGTTTCACCATCGTAAGGTAGGAGACAATATTAAATTGGCTAAGACTTTTTCTTAACTATCCAAATTCTTGCTTAAAATTACTGTGGGTCATCCTCAGAAAGCCTTTGCTGCTTTCAAGACTATAGTGGGCACAGCCTGCAGCCCTTGGTCTGATATCATGGCTGCTCCTGTGTGGAGCAGGAGGTTGGACTAGGGACTTTTTGAATTCTTCTTCCCACTTGAATTATTCTATGATACTACATGCAAAACATCAGATTAAGCATTCCTACCAAAGGAAGAGATTTGACTAAATCTAGGTTAAAAGAAGTCAGCTTCATCCTTATAGATGTACTTTGGAATCAAATCTAATTACTTTGGGAGTAGAGGAACTTGCATGAACAGAATCAGGCCTGCAGAAGGAGGCTTCTCAGCAAGGTCAAGGTGTCAGGATCATACAACATTTCTGAAGTAGCACCATTAAGAAGTCATAGAATCATAGAATCAGGTTGTGTTCTCCCATTGAAAAGTTCCTAGTGAATTGAGATCACACGAGTAAAATAAAGATACACAAACAAAACATTTCATACTTCTCAGAATTAAGGCCTACAATACTTAGTATCAAGGATGAACAGTGTGCCCATGTTGATTTCTCAGCTATGTCAATTTCTTTCTGGAATGCTTCTCTTTAAAGATATATGGCTATAGGAATCTCTACAACACACTTTCATGAACCACATGCATTAGTCTCAAAAGTCTTTTTGTTCTGAACAGTGGGGAAATGTGTCCACATAAGCGATCTTAATTATCTGCTTTTCCTTTAATGGGACAAGTACTAACAAATTCAGTTCACCCCCTCTCATTTTGTTACCATAAAAACAAAGTAGGTAAAGAAGCCAAAACTCTGTAATGACCTGTATACTGGCCGTATTTCCTCCTCGGTATGTGAAACTAGTAATTTTGTTCAGAAATTATCTGTCCATTTAAATGGCCAATGGTACACACACTAACTGTATTTATGCATTTAAATGCCCCCATTTTCAAAGTGAATATAGCCACTGTTAGGCTGGCAAACTAACTTTAATAAACCATCTTTTTTTACTATCAAAGAAATCACAACACATTACACTGCTTCCTCCCATTTTACCCAAATAAAATTAATAATGAAAAATGAACTCCATGTTCCCAGGGAGCAGCAGAAAGGAATCAGTGTTAGGTAAGACAAACCATGGTATTAAATCCACACTATATGGTTCATTATATTCATCCACCCTTATGCAGCGGGTTGGCAAAACTACAGAAGAAAATTCAAATCTGAGTTTAAATTATCTTTTTGGGACAGTTCATAATGGATGGAAGAAGGGAAAGGGGAGAATCCAGAGAAGTTAAATGGATTGTTTATGTCTACTATAGCACTGGCATTAACCAAAAACAGGAGGAGTAGTGGCCTAACTTATCTCCCAAGGATGTACATTCATTGACTCCTCTTCCCATGGTGATGCTCCACAGTTAAGAGCACATGTTCTATCTTAGCTCATATCTTCTCTGCTTCAATTGGAGAGAGAGCTATAAATTTCAGTGCAGAAAGAGATTGTTGGCTGCAAGATGCTTCTGCCTCCATTGATCTAGGAACACAAAGATGATCTAGGAGCACAAAGAAGAATACAAGAAAAATGGGGAGGGACTCTAAAGTGTAGCAATGAGATAAGAGAGAATGTTTTTAAATGAAGAGAGGGGAGATTTAGATTTTAGGAAGATATTAGGAAGAAATTATTTACTCAGATAATCACAAGGCATTGAAACAGAGATTCTGGAGGTGCCTACTTCAGGTTGGATAGGGCCCTGGGAGGCCTGGTTTGGTGAAAGTTGTATCTACTCACATCAGAGGGTTGGAACTGAGTGGTCTTGAAAAAATCCCTATCCACTCAAACCATTTTATGATTCTGTGTAACGTGCGTATGTGAATGTAATGAGTAAACCAGCGTCTGCCCCAAATCTCCATTGAGCCATTTTCAGATTGGAAAGTGGGGAGCCAAGAAGTTAAAATAGCTTTTTAAACAATTTATTTAAAAAAGAAAGAAAGAAAGAAAGTATTTCATACAAATAAAACACCATTTTATCTGTTCTACCATCAATTCAAATGATAAAATAAGCTTTACATGCAAATTTGCATTTATCCATACCCATAGAATTGGTCATTTTTCCAGCAAGATTATATATATATACAAAATCATATATTCTAGATCGACAAGTAACCAGAAACAACATAAAGAAACCTTGCAAAATAAGTTGATGGCAGTGGGGGAGGAGAGAGAATCTTCTTTGCTTATAAGAATTCCGAAGAGAAAAAGGAAAATAAAATCTTACCAGGATTATTTTAGAGGCAGGAGCACGGACCTTTGTTCGATTACTTTTTCAAAGTGTCTGCGCAAAGAGGAGGAAGTATCTGAGGCTCAAGGACTTTTCATTTTTCAAAGGAAGATATAATAAGGTGCAGTCTCTGAAACCAGATACTCCCTCAGAGAAATGACACAGTTGCCTGCTCAGCAGATAAATAGAATTAGATGGACTGAAGGCACTCCCAGTGAGATCTTACACATTGGAGGCTTATCAGCAACCCTTCCACTCTTCAATTATTATTTGCTATTTTAGAGAGAATCTTGAGTTTCTGCAGTGTGAGGAAAAAACACAATAATGAAGCAGAGGCATTTCTGAAGCCCCAGCACAACTTGATGGCATTAAGGAGCCTGAGGAAATAAATGTTTAAGTACCTGAGTAAGTTTTACTGACGTGGAAGTTTAAGTGTGTAATTATTCACAGCAAACACCCATAGTCAAAGGAAGGGGAAAATGCCTTTGGACCAGCACTCTGGAAACAGATGGCCTTGCAGCATTTCCAGGAACAGCACAGGAAATGTTTTCACTTGAAGCAGGTCAAGTGAAGCAGAACAAGAGTCAAACCCCACACAAAGCTTCTCCAGTTCATCCTCCTTATTGCCCTGGAGACCGTATTTCCATCACTGCTGGGGGATTAAACTGATCCATGTGAAGTTACTGTACTGTAAGACCAGTTAAGCAACATAATAAAGCTTTTATACACTAAAACGGTAGCTATTCAAACAAAAATAAATAAATAAATAAATAAATAACAAATTGGGCAGCATTTTAGCTACAGTCTCACCTTAGTGGCACCTCCCTTTAATTTCAGTTCACCATGCATATAACACCATTAAGGCATGAATCACAGTAACTAGATTATTTTTGCATTGCTAGAAATGGCACAGTTTTAAAGGACGATTGTCTTAATTCAGAGTAGACAGTTCTGATGCAAATCAGAAAAAAAAAACAAAAAAACACATTTACACAGGTGTGTATTTTTAGAACTGTACATTTAGTATTCCAGTTAACTCAGATTTGCTCTTCACTGTCAATATGTATGCTGTCAACAGAGATAAATGAACAAATCTCCCCTCTGCCTTCCTGCAGTTTTGTGATTGAATAAAAAGAAGGGAAAAAAATAACTTCTGGGGGGACAGGGAGAGACAGAAAAATTGCAGAATGTGTTTCTTTTTAGATTTGTTCACTCCTCTTGAAACTGCTTTAGTTTGGCTGCTTTTTGGCAAGTAGTAAATTCTGAAAACTTTTAGACCTTTGTCTTATTCAAACAACAAGTCACAGCTTCTTTACAGTTTCTGTCATGCTAAGGGACAACTCTGCAAACGTATCTGTGGATGGGCATCCTTAATAGAAGAGTTCTTACCTACCCATGTGCTGCACTGGCCAATTGTAAATGTTAACCAGGCAATAGGATACCTCAGTGTTATTTCTTCTGCTTTGAAAAGTATTGTCTTGCTTTGTAGTTACAGGAACTTTCTTACCATTCCCCTGATACTAAACATTCTTCATTTGTGTTACTTTCTGCCAGGATCTGGACTACAGGTATGATATCACTATTAAGAACTTGTTTTGAAAGCCTAGCCAGAAACATGAAAAATAAAATAAACCTGATTGTATTCACTGGTCTTTTATTTCCCACTTGCTAATAAAGCATTGCTTGCCAAGATGATCAGAAGGGAAAAAAAAACTCGCCAGGAATGTGAAAAAATATGCACAGAGCCTGGAGTATAAGGATTTAACAGTCCCTTCCTCAAGTTTAGTGGTGTGGCACTTAGAAGGTCAAGTCTTCTTCTCTTGCCCTTCAGTATCATTACTTTACAGTCTTGGGGTCTACTTTCAGTCCTGGTAGCGAAGTCTAAATTAAGTTTCCATTTACCACATGGTGCCAGCACTTCTTATCTTGGTGACATTTTGCAACACTCCATTGCAGTAACTGTTCCTCACCATTACGCGTTCCTAGCGTTTGTCATTTACCTTTGCAGCTTGCTGCTGTCTTCTACCATACATCATCCTTCCAGCAAACAATCAATGCAACCTTCAGAATACTCACCACCTTCCCAGAAACAGGCAAATATTGATATATCCATCTTTCAGTCACTGCTACATTTTCTTATCATTGCTATTATTCAGGAGGTGAAAAATAGGAAACTCAGTTTCCATGGCCTTATCTTCTTCCTGAAATATTAAAATTTGCACTTCAAATTTATAAGCCACTCATTTTCTTAAGGGTGAGTATTTATTTAGATGCTACCTGTTGGCTCAGCCTCCTTTACCTGGAGCTGCAAGCTTTCCAGTTTCTGAAATGCTTTTACTGAAATATCTTACTGATCACAACAAATCAATATGTGAAAATAAGCACAACACAGCCTTTCCTGTGGACTCCTTCACACATATTCCATTCAGCTTTCCATTTGATACTGACCAGACTTTGCCTGTAGCTTTTCTCTCTCCTAGTATACTTAGGGCAGGAGAAAGAACACCTAATTTCTCTTAACGGTGATAAGAAAATAGTCTTGCAAAGAACCTTGAAAAGTTTCTTGGTATGTTATACTTAGATTTCTCGCAGGAGGAAGGACCAATAAGATTCCTCAATGGCATATTTTAGAATTCATAACCATAAAAAGATCCAAGCATCCATCCTTCAAAATGCAGCAGTGGTTGCATATTAAGCAGTGACCTACTACTTGTCCTGCTACTGCTTGCACTGTAAACCGAAGCAGATGACCAGAAAGTGTTGTTGACCATAGGACTGAAAAGGAACTCAGTGTTTCAATTCCACTTTTGGAGTACAGATTTGCAGAAGCACCAAAATAGAACATAGGAAGTTTGGCAAGTCCCTGTTATCTGCTTTTATTCATTCAGTTTCTCCTCTTATGCCGATAGCACACTTAGAGTTACTCACCTTGTCATGGAAGGGCGTATCAAAATGCTGGGACAATTAATGAGCTTTTAGTTAATTCTGGAGGAAAAGGTTTTCTCAGCTTATTGTATTTCATGGATAAGAGGTGTTCATCAGGCTGTAAGGGACAGAAGGAGGAGAAGTGCAAATATAACAGCAGTATGATGTCCGTGTTGTGGGTTAATCACATCTGTCAAAAGATTCCCCTTACTCTCCCTCTTTATCAAAATGTGAGAAGAAAATAAGATGAAAAATCTCATAGGTCAATGAGAGTA
>VXAB01009970.1:60502-95211 GCA_013399175.1 Odontophorus gujanensis
AAAAAACAAGGCTGCAGCTGAAAGAGAAAAGAGTAAAAATTGGGATTTATTGTCTTACTTTCATCAGCAAATTTTCACTTCCAGGAAGCAGGTTGTCAGTGGTTGCTTCAGAAGACACACTTTCACAGTGAAGACCTCTTCCTCCTTTTCTTAGTAAGAATGACATCATATGGCATGAAATATCTTCTTGGCCAGTTGGAGTCAGCTGTCCTGCTTCTGTCCTATCCCAGCTCCTTGTGTGCTCCAAGCTTAGAATCATAGAGTCACCAAGGCTGGAAAAGATCTCCAAGATCATCTAATCCAACTGTCCACCTATCACCCATATTTCCCCAGTAAACCATGTCCTTTAGTGCAAAATCTAAACATTTCTTGGCCATCTCCAGGGACAGTAACTCCACCAGCCCCTGGGCAGATGTTCCAGTGCCTGACCACTCTGTCTGAGAATAAATTTTTCCTAGTATCCAACCTGAATCTCCCCAGTGCAACTTGACCTCTCATTCTATTGCTGTTATCCAGGAGCAGAGGCCAACTCCCACCTCAACACAACCTCCTTTCTGGGAGCAGTGGAGAGCAATGTGCTCTTCTCTGAGCCCCCTCTTCTCTGGACTCCGTTCCCTCAGCCGCTTCCCGTAAGAGATATTTCCTGAATCTTTATATATTTACGTCTCTTAAGTACAAAATGAATTTCACTACCAAATGGAAAAGATGAAAAATGCCACGCATTATCAGGCCCTAGCTCAAGCAAAGAGAAATATCCCCCATTTACAGCACAAAAATTTCCCTTGAACAAAAAATCTTTGTCCACACAGAGACAGCCAAATAGCAATGTATGGTAATATACATCCTCTATTTGCATAGTCTTAAAGAGAGATTGCTGCACCCTGCAGGGTAGAGAAATACTGTGTAAAATCAATGCCTACAAACCTTGACTCAGTGCCTATTTTTTTTTTTCTGAGCAGACACTAAACACTGTAGCAAATAAGGAAGATTCAGAGGGAATGTGATCCTGAATCATGATTGCATCTCTATGTTCCAAACAAATAAAATTGTTCCAATATAGGCTTATGGTTCTTGAACAATACTGCTGAAAGAGATAGTAATAACTTTGGCTCCAGTCACTACTGCATCTTAAGAAATCACTTTATAAAGCAACATTCTTCATTTCTTATTGGTACAAAGGCTGGAGTTGACCAATTTGAGGGAATTTACGGAAATTATATGTGAAATAGATACAACATCCACAGAGAATATAATTGATAGGACCTGTAGTAAAAATAAATGAATATAATATTGCTGAACAAGAAACATGCATCTAGCATGAGTGTACATGACAGATACTAATGTGGCTCTAGGTGTTCAGCAGCAGAGAGATCTATTTCATTGTTAGGTTTATTTGAGCAAACGTTAGAAATTACATTGCCTCCTAGTAAGAGCTAAGTAAATAAAATTTCCATCAGTGAAGAAAAAGCTGCTTCTAAAATCTTGTTCTTTTCAAAGATTTCTTAACGAATAAATAAGACCAGCATTTTTAATTCATTAATAAATAATGTATGAGCAGGATTAATAATGTGATTTCACTGTCACGTGCATTACAAAAAAAAGAAAAAGAGTTGATTCTTCATCACTACTTACTCTTCAGAATAAATTCTTCTATGCTAGAAATCTAGAAATGTAAAGTCTCTGCATTTGAGGTGTATTTCCTTTCCAGTGCTACTGCATTAGGAGCCTTGTCATAGAATAACAGAATCACTGAATGGCTTGGGTTGGAAGAGATCTCAAGGATCATCAAGTTCCAGCTGCCCTGCCATAGGCATGTTTGCCAGACATTAGATCAAGTACTAGTCAGAATGCCCATGGCTCCATCCGACCAGGCCTTAAACATCTCCAGGGATGGGGCATCCACAACCTCTCAGAGCAGCCTGTCCTAGAGCCTCACCACTCTCTCAATAAAATTCTTCCCCCAATATGTAATCTAAATCTCCCCTCCTTCAGTTTAAAGTCATTTCCCTCTGAACTATCAACATCTATCTGCATAAAAAGTTGATTACCACCTATTTATAAACTCCCTTTAGGTATCGGAAGGCCTCATTGAGGTTCAGATTTGCAGGCTGAACAAGCCCAGTTCCTTCAGTCTGTCTGTATAGGAGAGTTGCTCCACCCCTCTGAGCATCTTTGTGACCCTCCTCTGGGCCCTCTCCAACAGCTCCATGTCTTTTCTGTGTTGGAGGCCCAAAACTGGGACACAGTACTCCAGTTTGGGCCCTGTCACTGTAGTTGTGAAGTGAAATAAGTAGAAAGACATTCATTTGCTGGTTCCACTAGGCTACCTATTGGCTGCAGTGCTACATTTGAGAAGCTTGCCAGCAGCCATGATAAGGTTATCAGGGTAGAAGTAATTATACTGCATATACTGTACTAGAACACTGAAGAAGCAAGAATATGGAAATAGATTTTTTTTAGACCTTTGAAGGCTCTCAGTTTACAAGGCTGCATCCTAACTTTATAAAAGATGGCCAGAATTTCAGAAGGAATAAGTAGAAAGATTGAAAAAAGAGATGGGAGAGATGACTGTAGTGGATCATCATTTGGTACATACATGGAAAATGACAATTTAAGGTACACAGACATTCTGAAAGTAATGCCTCCTATTTATTTCCATGTAAACTACAACAGACACAGAGAGTGTTTGGAGGAAAATAAAGCTATTCTGCTCCTCCCTAGACCTGGATCCCATTGGTTTTCCCATCATGCAGTTTGTACCTGGTCCTCTATCCTTGGCCCTGCTCACGGGAACATGCAGATGCAGATGCAGAGATGAAAAAGCAATGGAGTCTGACAGTTCTAACTCAGGCAATGCTTTGACATTTCAAATGCTATCTATCTTCACACTGAAGATCCACTGTGGACATTTGATAGTGGTAGCCATGGGCTGACTGAATAAGCTGAAAGTTCACAATTCCACAAATGAGTTATCTATATTCAGGTCTCCACTTCGCAGTCCGTTTAACTAAATACAAATTTTCTAACAGAACAGAGTAAACATTAAACACGGAATAAACATAATAAAATAGAATAAAAACTTTTAAGACTCCTCTTTGTTGAGATGTCCAAAGCTCTATGGGATACAGGAGAGTGTAGAAAGTGAGAGAATAAGCTCATCTCTCGTAACCCTCATGATAATTTCCCAGCTACAGGCATGGTGGTTGCCATTTGGTTGGCAACCTGTTTTAAGATGAATCTCCACCTCGGTTCCATAAATCATCCCCTGAAGCCTGGGGCAAGGGCCCATAGTGATGATTACACCAACTGACTGTAACTGTGCAGCCCTTACTGCACACACTCAGGTACCAGCAGAGCCCAACCCAGGTTGGTTCATGCCTGAACTCCTGCTGAGCATATCTGTGAAGCTAGAAGGTGAAGCAGAACTTGGCTGGTTGCTGCGTGAAACTGAGAGGCTACCAGCAGAAGCTCTTGTGTCCATCCCACCAGGTCTGCTCATCCCAGTCGGGTTTTGCTCAGATATTCAAGTTAGCCTATTTGTGGGGATGATTTTAATGCCTTTATTCATGAGCAAGGGAAGAAACTAATGTGACAATATTTCTGGTAATTTAATCTGTTTAAATGAAGATTGAAGTGCAAAGGTAAATGATAATATAATGTAACCACTGTAATGAGTACTAATGTCAGTTTAATGGAAGTGGTATGGGGAGCCATTAAGGACTCTAATTTACACACAGTACAGTTTGCTTTGCTCAGTGACACCAGAACAGAGCAAAGCCTTAGAATAAAACTGAAGAGAAATTTTGCTGAAAAAAGAAGGCCTTAGGATGAGGTTTATCTCATTGAATTGGGACTGTTATAAAGCAAATCACAAGGGCAAGGCACTCTAGAACTAATTCAGGTCTCATCTGGTCGGTGTTGGAAAGCTAACATGTGAATGTTTTTTCCTCATACAACTTCACTCTTCTCAAACAGAAAGGGAAAGGCATTCACTGGCCTGACTAGAAACATAGTGCCAGTGAAGGCAGAAGCTGTTGAAAACTGTAATATTCATCAACTCCAGAAAATACTGAGTTTTCACAATGGAATCAGATTGGTTGACTTTATCTTGAGAAAAGATACTCATTTTGTGAGCTTATTTGCACCATACTTCTGTGATTTCACTTCATTTTATCTTTCTGTTTGTTTTTTCAGCTTAAGGCTAGGAAGGACCATTTTCTCCTCATCTGGACCTCTAAGAAAACTTTCTCAAAATACTATCTCAAAATTTCTCAAATAGCAAAAGTTGTCTCATCATTTTACTTGATTTATGTGAATCAGTCAAGGAAGGCATTGAAGAATTCAAAACATTATTATAATATATTTGATGAATAATTACTTAATCACTTCATATTTCAGTAGATGGATAGATGAGAATGGACTTGGACTACTGTGATCTAAATTCTAGTACTATACAGATTCTAGCATCCTACTATAACTGGTATAGAAATACAGCTCTGAACTTTAATTTTTAGTCTTGTAATCTGTTCATCTCAGTTTCCTTCTCTCTATTGAAAAGAAAAAAGAATGAAGGTATGATTGCATGAGGTATTCTGTTTCTATGGTAATGGACACCAAAAAAGAGCTTATTAATAAATATCTGAAAAATTTACAGCCACCTCCTTAACATACCCTCAATAATTCTGCTATACTCCCACTTCATTTTATTTTTTTTAGTTATTATGAAGAAAGATAGGCACAGTTCATAATTGGGCCTAATTTTAAGAATAAAATACTAAGAAAGCAAACTGTAAGCTACTCTGTAATTAGTTAACAGCGTCCTGTGGAAACAAATCCTTGAGGATTTAGGGGTCCACGAGAGTTGGAAATTGTTTAGGAACCACCATTTAGGAGCCTAGAACCAGGTAATCCTATTGTGCTATCAAGCAAGTAGGGTGAAAGACTGGCTTGGGTAAACTGCAAACTCATCTTTGAACTAAGGCAGAAAAAAGAGAACACATGACTTTTGGGAGCAAGATCAATCTTTGCAGAGCAAGTACATAGATGCAGCTGGCATCTGTAAGGGCAAAACATGAAAAGTCAAAGTTCAACCCGAGCTAACAATTGTCAGTGTCATGTCTGACAACAGAAAAGGTTTTTTAAGGTATGTCAGCAATGAAAGATGGAAACAGAATCACAGAATCACAGAATTGCATGGTTGGAAGGGATCGCAAGAGATCATCAAGTCCAACCTCCCTGCTAAAGCAGGTACCCTACAATAGGTTGCACAGGTAGATGTCTTCCTTTCCCTAGACTCCCTCTTACCTCCAGGGCCTGGGATTCCCGAGGGCTAGTCTTAGCATTAATGACTGAAGCAAAGAAGGCATTCAGAATCTCTGCCTTCTCAGAGCCTCCTGTTACCAGGACCCACCCTAGTATTCCTTTTACTGTTGACATACTTAAAAACCTTTCTTCCAATCTTTCACATCCTTTGCAAGCTTTGGTTCCAAGTGGGCCTTAGCCTTCCACCCCTACAGGCCCTGGGAATATTCCTACTTTCTTCCCAGGTGGAAAGCCCCTTTTTCCACATCTCATGGATCTTCTTCTTTCCTTTTCCTTCATGCATTCCTTGTTCATCCACACAGTCCTTCTGTCACCTTTGCTTTATTTCTAACCCTTAGGGTTGCACCAATCTTGAGCTCAGAAGAAGTGGTGTTTAAGGGTAAACCAGCTCTCATGGCCCCCCTTACCTTCTAAGGCTCTAGTCCATGGAATATTTCCAAGGAGGTCAATGAAGAAGTCAAAGTCAGTTCTGCTGAAGTCCAGGGTAGCAACCCTACTTACACTGAACTGATATATGTTGAAGTTGTCCACTCCTATAAGTTGTAAAACCATGACTTGGGAAGCAGTGGTTTTACATTTCTGATTATGAAAGTTGTAAGAAAACAGTTGTATCATCTCTACATTCATATGCCCATGTGGTTTGATGAGATTCACCCACAGTACTGAAGGAGTCAGCAGATGTTATAAGGGGACCCCCTTCAACAACTTAATGAAAGTCTGGGGAGACTGAGAAGGCCCTCACTAACTGAAAGATAGCAAGTGTTATCATCACCAAAAAGATGGGCACAAGAGAAGCCCTTGGAATTTATAGACTTATTAGTGTAAGTTTATTCTCTGAAATGCTGTGGAGAAGACTGTCCCTAGGGATACTGAAAGTAATTTAAGTCATAAAAGCATATTCAAAATGGGTTCAGCAAAGGAAAATCTTGCCTTAGGAATTTGATCTCTTTCTACCAAAAGGTCACTCCTTAGTGGATGAAGGGAAGACGGTGGATGTAATCTTTCTGGATTTTAATAAGACCTTACATACTGCCCCTCACAGTATCCTAGCAGACAAATAGTCCAACTGTAAGATAAACTGGTTCATGCTATGAGTGGCTGGAGAGCAGTTCTGCAGGAAGTGATCTGAGGTCTGCTACTAAACAACGAGCTTAACATAAGTTGTCAGCAATGTGCCCTGACAGCCAAGAGGGCAAACCATACACTGGGATGCACTAATCCAAGATTTAAAATGAGGTGATTCCCCCACTATACTTAGCACAGGTATTTTAAAATAATGGCTGAAAGAAAGGCATCAAAATTTAACTGTGAATAACTACTGTAGAGGTTATGTCTTTATGTTAAGGCCTTGTAGAAATCATAGTTTGGACTAGTTAACATCTTTGGTTGTTACAAAGAATAAAATTTAACACCATAATGTTTGCAAAGGAGACAAAAGAAAAACACTAAGCAGAAGGAAACAATTTTCTTGATTTTTTTTTTTTTAATAACAAAACACAATTCCTTGAAAAAGGGAGAAAAGGAAAAACAAAAAGCAAAGAGAAAGAAAAAAGGAAAAAAAAGAAAAAGAATGCAAGTTTTCAAATTTAAATATATTGGACTTCTGTCCTTGAAAACAACTCAGGAAAACCTGCAGTGTGTCTGTAGGTTTGTAAATGCCTCTAAGGTGTAAATTCATCTATATGCATAAGGAGATATCCAGTGGTTATCTGCAGCCTATGAGAACATTAATCTGATATTTAAACCTTTATGAGTGCGTTTTCAAAAGAGCTCAGTCTCCATCTGCTCACATTGGGGAACTCTCATTTCTGCCAAGTTTTGAGCACATTTGGAATTAGGGCCCTTTATTTAAAAGGTATTCTGCTGTGCAGTCTTATGCTTTTGCTCTGAGACTAAAAAGAGTACATGAAGTGCACTAATATTTTAATTACATTCAAACTGAACACTATAAAATCTTTATTGCAGAACAGCTACTACAGGAAAAATGAAATGGCAATCTATTGACTGATGAAAACAAACTTCTTCTGGATTTATCAGATAATGAGGTGGGTTCTGTTAATTAGGTCACAGAAAAAAATTCACTCATTGATAAATTGCTTCACACAGATCTATTGATTTCAAATTAAAACCACTGAGACATTCTCTGGAATGTGACTATTCTCTTCTGTGTGGGTTAAAATATTGTAGACTCATTGTTCAGTACATTAACAAAATGAACCTTTCCACCTTTCTCATACTCACACCTTTTTAGCTCTTTGTAACGTCAGATTCAGAGTTTATGGCAATGTGTAGCACAGACTGGAGGAGGTGTGGAAAACTTAGGGGTGAACACTAAGGGCACACATTTCCTGGAGCATCACACCACTGCACTTAAATCCTAACTGCAGCCCAGTGCCCACTGTAATGGGTGTTCACATCCACAGTCCATAAATACAGACGGTTCTACCTTCCCTGATCCGAAAATGCAGGTGCATTGGTCTCAAATCAAAAGAGAGGAAATGGGGGAGGCGAGTGTGGAGAAAAACAGAAATTGATTTGTCTGCAGATAACTCAAGATCCTGTTTGCATATACTGTGCAAAAGGTGTCAGGAAGGTCAGCAGTCAGAATTCCATCGTTCTTTCAAGGTGTGACTGCAATATTTGAGACTGCTTTCCTAAGTCCAGACCAGACACTGAACCTAATCAGCTGGAAAATCAAAAGCATGGGAGTAGTTTCTGGAATACAATCAAGGACCAATCACAGTATTTTTTGCTAAAAGCTCTGACCTGGCAGACTGCAGTAGTTATGGGAGATGGAAGTAACAATACAGTGCATACTGTAAACAGTTCCTCCCAGGAATAATCCCTGAAGCAACGCTCACAAATCCATACCAGCCACTGTTGCTCAGCAGTCACAGCTCTGGGAATACACAGATCTGCCAGATTTGTGCCTCTGATTTCAGTCAGTGCTCACCTCAGAGGTGAGATCCTACAGTCAGTCCCCATTGAGGCAGTGCAACTAATATTTTACAGGAATGAAATCAGCACATACATCAAGACCGTGGAGTCTGAAGAAAGTCGACAGCTATTAGGGATTTATTTTTTGTGTCATTATTTTGATTTCCTGTGCTGTTTTAGTGTATTATTTTTCCACTGTGCAGACTCTGTAAACTATACAACTGATATAACTAATGTGGCACTAGCTATCAGTTTCCTCATGCTCAGAAGAGTTTTTTATCAAGCCACCCAGAGATGTATTTCAGGTGTTCTTCTCACAGTTTTTTTTCTGACAAAGTTGAAACACAGAGTACAGCCTTACCCATCCAATCAAATGTCTCTGGTTGCAGCCTCTACTCCTGTCACTCTCTGTGCTAAACTTATCCTGAGTAAAGCTTCTAATGTGACAGCAGTGAATAAATGCAATTTTTTCATCACCAAAGAGCCTTGGAAACATGAATATTTCTTCATAACTCCATGGTGGGTGGCAGTATTATTATGGACTGAGGTAGGAGATTTGGAAAAGCATATCTGCTCAGCAGGCAATCCTTTCATTTGTAGAAACAGAGCTGCAGCTTTCAGGTTGAGGACAGTTTAGGAAAAGCGAAGTGTTAGTGCAATACTAAATTCTCAGGAAAAAAGCCACTGGGTTTAAAAATGAGTGGGAGCATCTGAAGAAAATCTGCCATTTTACAGACTGCCAGAGTAAAGTTTGTGAAGCAGATGTCCTAAAAGCAGAGTAATTCAAACAAATTATCGAGTCTTGCAGAACATTAACTTTCCTGGAAAAGCAGCAACATTCAAACATTTGTCATATGCTCACCTTCCCCACAATACGTCTGCTCTTGATCTTTTACAAGCAAGACCAAACAGTTTCTGTAGAAGGACTTAAACAGAAATCACTTCCATCAATGAAATGGCATAATAAAAAACCCATATATTTTCATTAGCTATCCTACAAAGCTGTATTGGCCAGGAGGAACAGTTCAGCAGCAGGGATATGCTGCCAGAAACTAGCATATGTTACCACATGAGTTCTGTCAAGGTGCACTGGGTCTATGTGGCAAGGTTTCAGTAGCAGAGGGGCTACAGGATCCCCTCTGTGAGAAAAGACAAGATGTTCCAGATGGCTCTGAAACAGACCCACTTCTGTCCAAAGATAAGCCCAACTATGAGTATCTCTGTGATAACATAAGAAAAAGTACAGCAGCTGTGAGATAGAAGAGTGAGATAAATGTGAACCAGCCTTCCAACACTAAGGTCAGTAAAGAAGAAAGGTGAGGATGTACTTCAGGCACCAGAGCAGAGGTTCTCCTGCAGACTATGCAGAAGATCATTGTAGAGTAGGTCATCCCTCTCCAGCCCATGAAAGACCATGCTGATCCATAGTGCAGACCATGCAGAACACCGTGGTGGAGTAGGAGGCTTCACAGGAACAGCAGCCCATGGGAGTGTTGTCCCCAAAGTTTGTAGTCCATGGAGAAGAACCACTTTGCAACAGTTCCTGAAGTACTGCATTGTGATTTAACCTGTCAGGTAGCTAAGCATCACACATCACTCATTCCTCCACACCGCCCACGGAGATGAAGGAGAGAGTCAGAAAAAAAACAAAAAAAAAATAGAACTTGTGGGTTGAGATAAAAATTGTTTATTAAGATACACAAGAAAAAGGAAAATAATAGTAGTAATAATAACGTTTTCACAAAGACAATGAGGTGCAAAACTGCTCACCACTTGCCAACTGATTCCCAGCCAGTCCTTAGCTGCTTCCTGGCCAATTCCACCTGATTTTTAAAGTTTTTTTGTTTTGCTTTTGTTTTTGTTTTGTGGGGTTTTTTTTGCATGATGCCATATGTTGCAGAATATCTTTCTGTACCATTGTGGTCCACTGTCCTCGTTCTGTTTTCTCCCAGTTCCTTGTGCCCACTCTAGCCCCTTAGCTAGCAGAGCAGTAGAGGTTGTGATCAATGTCTCTATGTCCAAGTGGAGGCTGGTGATGAGTTGTGTCCCCTGGATTCAAGGTCAAGGTGGTTGAGGCCTTGGGCAGACTGAGCTAGTGGAAGGTGCCCCTGTTTACAGCAGGGGAGTTGGATCTGTATGGCACCTTCCAACCCAAGTAATTCTATGATTATATGACTGTCACCTCTTGGCTTTGCTTCACCTATGGAAAGAACTTTCCTGCACTGGAGGAATTGGTCATACATCTGATACTGGCTGGAGCTGTACGTTCTGGTGTGGCCAGACAATCTTTGCTCAGGCCTTTGTGTGCAGGGAGGTTGGACTTGATGATCCCCACAAACTGCTTTCAATCCCAATGGTTCTATGATTTGGAAAGACACTGAAAATGGATAAAAGGATAAAAAGATTAGAAAGATGATTAACAATGTTCTTAATGCCATTACTGGCACAACAGAAGTGTTTCTTGAGCTGCTGAAGTGTTTGTGGAAGATCAAGAAGAAACAGAAGGAAAATAACAACAAAAAGAGCACCCCATTACATGCCAGGACTTGCTTATTTTGTTTCAGGATTTAAATGTTTGCGTTATCTTCCTAAAGCAAAATTAATCTTGTTTCAGCTAAGGTATAAAAAACACTCGCATTATCCTAGTAGAAGAGAATCTCAAGTATTAAAATATAATCTGACAATTTAAGACAATGTTGAGTGACAGGACGATGCAGGTCCTCGTTCAATCAGGCTGATAGTAGAGAACTGGACTGTTGTGCTTCAGGAAAGACCATGGAAGAATTAAAGATGATGTTGATCCTGAGACTCTGGATCTGCTCAGCATGAGAATTAACCAAAAGTTAATAGTTATATTGCTCTGAAGAACGACTGGCCCACTTGAGATAAAAGGACATTGGAGGACTATCAGAATAGGGCTGTCTCTAGTGATATAGCAGAACTGTAGGACAGGAACTAAGATCCTAAGCTTTGCCATCAATCTGAACTTTAGGCAACAAAACACTTATTCATGATGTCTGAACATGGGTACCTTTCATCCCAAGAAAGGCAAGAAGGAACTGTCACACATTCTGATGGCAAGAACAGAAAATGGATCTTGAATGCAAAAGGAAGTACTAGTTTTGCAAGGCCCTGTTCTTCGACCACATTGAGTGATGTGCCATTTCATTAAAATGTGCCACAGTGCATCATCCAATATGGAGTGCTGTAGCCTGTACGTTATATGGATAATCAATTTACAGGCATAAAAGGGCTCTGACTTAACAGCAGAATAGCAGACCTGTAAAAATCCAAATGCAAGATTCTCCTCTCTCTGAATCTCATCCAAGTGCTTCTGCACTTCAGGAATAGTAACTGAGGCTTCCTGAGCTGCCCACTGCTTACACCAAGTTCTCCTAGTCCAGATCCCAAACCACCTAATTGTACTGACACAGATTTCATTGAAATGGGTAAAATTTAGTCAGGTTTTCAGCTTCAGAGATGACAAAACTCAGCTATGAATCTGACAGAGAAACTTATATATAGTATCTCAACAACATTGCATTTGATGATGTTTTAATGTGTATAAAACAAGTTCCACATTTTTACTCTGGTTGACAGCAAGCAGAAACTTCATGACATAATTGGAAGTGCCTTCATAACATAACTGGAAGTGCATTTTACTTGCATACTATGGGATCAGAGGGCCTTCCTAACCTTGAACTCCTCAAACATGGATAGGATTTCCCTGTAATCAAGGGGCACAAAACAGGGAGCGTGCACTCCACGAGGAAAAAGATCTTCTGCCACCAACTGCTCCCAGGTGGGGTGGAGGGCCACCACCCTGGAGGTGGTAAGGCAATGGCAGGTGGCTGTGGGGGAGCACGTGCTGGGCTCCTTAGTGGTTTGCTGTCTTCAGCCTCAGCTGCTTCTCCCTGCCCCTTGCTCAGTCAGGTTCAGATCTCTGAGCAGTTCCACAGACACCATGAAGGAATAACCCTGACATACAGGCAACAGCAGAACTGTCAAAGTTTCTATCCACCTTCCTTCAACTTTCCTCTTCACTGTCAATGTGAATAGTGATGGAAGTTCATACCAATGTCAAATGTATTCTTTGACCATCACTTCTCCCCCTCTGAGGCCCAAATTTATATAATCAACAAACTCATTGCTCGTTTAGATGTCATTCTTTACCATTGAAATGAAGAAAAAAGTATAGCGGAGAAAGGATGGACCCAAAATACTGCAACAATTTTTCATCATTCAGCAGACAGGAGAAGATCCTTTTTTTTTTTTTTTTTTAATATACAGGCCAGATTTCTCACATATTTCAATTAACAAAAGGCTAGTTATATTGATACGGCATATTTTATATGTATAAATACCTTTTTAATACCTTTTAGGAGATACAATTTCTGACAAGAATCTCTTTTTTCACCTTCCTACTGTTTTCAATTTGGTATTTAGTTTTGTGTTTAGAAAGTAGTTTTACAGAAATCAGTTGCTATTACAACATCGCAAGGCCTAGTAAATGTATGCTCATCTGTCATAAAACTCCACAATACAGTAGGCACAAGTTTTCCAAAAGTATTTAGGTAGAAAGAAACAGTGAGGAAAGTTTTAGAAAATGAAGAATATAGGTCATGTAAAGTGATCATTTCAAACAGTGTAAACACCAAATAAATGAGAAATTGATCAATAAACCAACCTCTTGCTATAACTATTGAAAAACATAGGATTAATTTTATTAGATTAGTATAGTGGAAGTAATAAATTTTGTAATGGAGATATTTTATTCGTTCTCTGAAGAGGTATCAAATGAGTAATAGCATTTGTACTTAATTTACTGCTGAATTCAGTTACAAAGGTGAATATTATTCATATTATTTCATCATAAACAGATTGATAACACTGTACATACAAGGCCTTTTTATATTTTGACATTATGGATAATTTTAGAACCATACTGTTGTTGTAGACTATTCTGTTTTCAGAGTTGGAAGGAAAGTGTGTTTGAAGTCTGATACTCAGTGTGAATATACCATAAGGCACTTTCAAAGACACTGGTATTATCTGCAGTTCTGCAAAGAGAGCAACCTAGATCTACACACACATTTCCATGTTGGATTCCCAATGAAACACGAGCTTAGTTCACATAACGTGGAATTTAAAAACAGAGCATCCAAAAGAGACAACGCTCACTAAGAAAGGTATTTCTGTAATAGAGAAAATAAACAAGCTGGACAATATAGACAAGCATTCTAGCATACAAGTTTTCTGTAAGGAAAACTAACCAGAAAACAAACAAACAACAACAACAAAAAAATCCATAAAACTTCAAACTAAATAGAAGTTTGGAATAATCATTTTAAGTAAAGGTATTGTCATTAATAGCCTGAAGAGTTCATGAGAAATTAAACCACCCAGAATGTCAGTGATAGAAAGTTTAAACATTAGTTGAAAACAAATATATTGATTTCAGATGAGAGGAAAATAACTTTGCTCCAAAGTTAATCTATTTTCTCCAGCATAACTTCTGGGTGAATGAGTGGAATGGAGTCTAGGAAGGGAGGATGGTGTCCAGAGTGAAGCTGAGCCTGGGAAAAGGAGAGGAAAACTCTTTCCCCTGAGCAAGTGCCCATGTGGTTGCCTTTGCTTCTCAATTACCTTATAAATAATTAAATGCTTATGTGAAATGTTATGTTAAATGCTACATATCTGTGTTTATGTAAATTCAATTGAATTTCCCTTGAATCTGTCTTGCATGAAACTGAGTTGCACAGTTTTGGCCACATGTAGCTTAATAACATTTTCCAACAAATCATTATTTCCACCCTAGTTTATTCTATATTTTGTTAGGGTTTTTTGTTGTTGTTGTTGTTGTTTGTTTGTTTCTTTGTTTGTACCCTGTGAAAATCAGGATGCAGGTGGGCACCTCCCTGCTCCCTCTTATCTACTGCCAAGGCCCAGAAGTTGGGGACAAAGAAGTTCCTGCTGAGGTCTACAAACCAGAAGCTGCCACTCCGAAGAGAGCTGACTCGACCACTCTGGACTTCTAAGTTTGTACTGTATTTGAGTCGTCGTCAACCAAACAGCATCTCAGACAAGCCATCACTACTGAAGATCAGTATCTGAACTATGAGCAACACTAGAATCCTAGTGGTGACTATATCTCTCCTGCCTCCTAAAAAGATTCCTTGCTTTTATTTCATATCTCTTTTCTATCTCCCATCTTCCCTTCCCCATCTCCCTGTGCAACTAGGATTTGTAATAAACAGGTCAGGCTAACATTTGACCCGTTGTGTCTTAATCTCACTGTTGGGTACACATATATCAAAAGAACCCTTTTTCCCTCCTATAAATTGGAGCGAGACAGCTCCAGTGGTGACTATCCCTTCCTTGTAAACTTTTGCTAGGATTTCTCTCTTTACAATCTCTAACTTCTTCATCTTTCCCATATTCCTTAGTAGCTTATAACTTGTAATAAAACACTGGACAGCATTTGGCATCATTTGCTGCCTTAATCTTCCCACGGGTATACATATGTCAAACCATCACCTCCAGTAAGTGGATAGCAACAACATCATATGCTTGATCTCTGCAGAAGTAGAACAAATCAACATGAAGGAGTAGTTTTGACAGGTCAAATTATTTGGGGTCTGAAGCACCAACCATATATCAAATTTAATGCTTTCAATAGCCCATGAGAACACATACCACAAGTTGTCCAGAACCACAACTAAAAAAAGTCCTCAAAAATATCTTCTGGAGAAGGTGTGGCAATAAGAGTTGGTGACTGATAAGCAGCTAGGAACACCCTTTAAGTTTTAAATTACTGGTGCCAGTCCACCTGTGCTCCTACAACTCTTAAGATACTCTCATTGGCTGCTAAACATTTAAATTAACTTTAAAATTACCGTGGGTCTTGGTTTCATAGAATTTAGTTCATGAATTCTCAGAAACTGCCAGAAGTCCATGGTGGTTAGGTTTCATTCATTTCACTATTCTTTGTATTTTGGAATTTCACATAAAAACATGATGGTGGTTCAACAGTGTTGACGGCTTGAAAACTAGTGAACTTTTTTCCCCAACTCTGAGAGCCTTATCGTCTGGATAAATAATAAATATTCACAATTAACTCGGGTATGTTTTAAAAGTAATTCACTCAGAGTTCATTTGTCCTGATCCCTGTTTTCCCTAACTGAATAAGCAGTATTTATTCTTGTTTTAGTCAATATGGGTACAGAGCTACATTTATCTATCCCATTTCATATTTTTATTCTAGACGATTCTAGTGGAGGGAACAAATGAAAATACAGAAGTGAGATAAAATATTGTTTTCATATAGAGTGACTGCTCTTCAGAAGACAAGGAGCTGTTAACTGTGCTAGTACAAAGTGTGATGGCATATCTGGAAAAGATGTTTACAGAAAAATGACATTTATTTTGCCCAGGAATAACAGCTACATTATCTCTGCCTGAAATGTCCTTCTTCCTTTTTATTTAGAAGAGAAATAAATATTGCTCTCTGAATTGCATGTATTTCTTTTATATTCCAGTTAAGATATCAAAGAACCTAGAAAGGATTTCAAAGGAGACTCAGGTTACAGAAATAAGATGATCCACCAATAGCAGATAAAATATTTACTTTGCATATGGATTTAGCTTGAAACTACATTATACAGACAGACAAAATCCCTGTGGCTTGCTGGAGATTGCCAGCAAAATGCCAAGTAAAATGCATCAGAAGGCAGACCTTTAATACTTACAGGTGTTTTTTGCTAGTTTGTTTGTTTCCTTTCTTCATATTCAAATATTTTCCTTTTGCAAATATTTACAGTTTTTCTATTCTGAACATTGAAAATAAATACCTTCATTTTTTGTTTTCTTTGGCTTGGCTGGCACAGAGTTTGTTGCTGTCTACTTCTATGAGCGTTGTTTCTCTTCTGAAGATGAAATGGGCCAGGTGCTTTCCAGCATACATCCCATATACCATATTTAGGGATTTGCAAAAGCAACTCAAAACTAATGTGTCTTCTATATTCACAGTAAAATACACTAGCAAACAAATAATGGCAATAAGTGCAGAACTAGTTTATCTTCATCTGAAAGAGGTCTTTACTACAATTTCCAAGGCTTTCTGCAACTACATCTTTACCTTCTATTGTTGTTCATTGACTTTGATGATTGAGAGATATACAGAAGGAAATGTATGAACACATCCATGGATTTCTCATTACCATTAAGCTCTTTATTCTTACTGTCTTTCTAGAATTATACTGAATTTCAATTAGGAAAAGGGCATCAAAGACTACTTCTTTTTTAAATAAATAAGAGCTAGAAAGAGAAGGAAGACTTCCATGTTCACGCTGCTTATACAAAGCAATTGAGATACAACACACTGTTTTCTCCTGACTCACTATTACACATATTCAGGACATCATTTTGAGTATTCTTACAACTTTTAATTTGTGCTCACTCACAGGTTAACTCAGTAGCTGAGCCTTTTTGAAGAATATTCTACTGGTCCTCTGGACTCCCTCTAACAGATGGATGTCCCTGTGCTGAGGATCCCAGAGATGATTCCGGGTGGGGTCTCATGAAAGTAAAGAGTATAAGGGAAGGACCACTTCCCTCACCTTGCTGATCTCTCTTGTTTTGATGGAGCCCAGGATGCAGTTGACTTTCTAAGCTGCCAGTGCAACCTCTAGATCATGTTGAGTTTGTCATCAACCAGCAGTGCCAACTCCTTCTCAGGTTAGATCTCAACCCTTCTCTGCCCAGACTTCATTTGTGCATGGTACTGCTCCAGCCGAGGTGCATTGTACTTGGCATTGTTGAACTTCATGTGGTTCACATGGGCCCACCTCTCTAGGCTGTCAAGACCCCTCTTGATGGCATCCCTTTCCTCCAGTGTGTCAAGTATGATTTTTTTTCAAACAAGTCTTCCAAACCTGTTACTGATACTCTGCATTCTTTAGTCTTTCTTTTGACAAGTTATTATCCAAGTTCAACCAGTAACAGAAATGTGAGACAAAAAGTCCATATCACTTGAAGACCAAGAATTTGTATTATAAAACATATTCTCAACTACTTTAGGCAAGTTACAGTAGTCAGAACAAGATGTAAATATTACTGGAAGTTCTTCCCTTAACCACAGTTCTCTTTTGCTACAGCTCCTGCTGACGTATTTCACCACCAGTTTTAGCTCTTGCTAGGGTGCCTCAGGCAACAAACACTGCTTCCTCTTGAAACAGTTGCAGTGTATCTTAAATGTTCATAGACAGTATGAATTTCTAATGCTTGCGATATCCGAGTGCTTAAATGTCCCTGGAACACTTCTTCTACTTCATCTTGCTTGCAGGAGGAGAGCAATTTTGACAGACCTAAGAAGCATGTTCAAGAGTCAGGGTGAGTGTTTTAGCCCCTGTCTGTACTTTAAAACAACAGAACTCATGCTTTCAGCTCTGTTACTCTAGCACGGAGATACTACCCAGTGCCTTAATAAAAAAACATAGGAATCTGAAGAACTGAGCAATGTCCCCAGGGTCTCAGTTTAATCACCCAGTAAGAAAACATCTTTACATCTGCACATGATGATAGGTCAGCCATCAGGAGTGTAGCATTTTGTTGCTGGAGAGATTCATTTGTCAGGTGTCAGACTGAAAGCTTCACTTATTTTGATTTGTTGACAAACAGACTTTTTAAAAGCATTTAAATGGATAATATTTCAAACAGCCAAAGAGCTGCAAAATAAAATGTCATGTAAGCCATTAAATGCATGTAAGCCATTAAATGTAACCAAAGAAAATACATTACAATGACAAAAATATTTATTGCCTTTTATTTTGTTAGAGAAATGTAAATTGGACAAAAGCAATTAAGGATTTGAAAACAGAGCCTTAATGTACAGTCAGCAGATAAGGTAAATATGTGTCATGGTTGGTTTTAAGGCCCATCTCCCTTTTTCTTTTCCCCTTTCCCCTTCCCCTTCCTTGGGGCATGAGTCTGTGGGTCCCCCACCTCAATCGTCATGGAACCAGGCTAAAGCAGCCCATAAACCACTGACAATATATTTCCATATGTGGTTTCATATCATATCTGTACAGTCTGCTGCCATAGAATGTCCTGTTTCTACTACCACTGTAAGATATCAGGCTGGCAGTACAGTAGGCTACAACCACTTACATCTCAGGAGGGTTAAAAAGTAGGACCTAAATAAAAAAATATTTTCCATATTGGGAAATATTACTTTCACATATAACGTTTTGGGGGTCTGTGCATGGACAACTTGTGATTGTACATGTTTATTTTCTCTCCTTGAATAAAATAAGAGGAAATCAAAACAAAAAGCTGTTCTTGGGATATTCTGACATCATTCTGTTTTCAAATGTACATCTTTCAGATAGATTTGTAGTTAAAAACTCTTCCAGACTTTAAAGGCAAAAGTAAAAATCTCAAGATGAGCAAATATCTTCTACTCAAATCAGTGTTAGAAAATCAAGCACAGTGTTAGTAATTTTCATTACAACTTCTTTTTTTTTTTCACATTTCTTTGTTCCTACAGTTCCTTTTCACAGCATACAAAGTACACTATTTGAATTTCTCATATTCAGTAAAAGTGAATAACTATCATGGGTAGAAATGGTTGAGAAATTTCTATAGAACAGAAAGGGCAACTCACAAGAACTGATAATGCTCCAAATAACATACAGCTTTTTACTTTCTCAACAATTGTATAATAATAAAAATCCATAGTGTCATGAGTTCAGTACATTCTTTTTATTTCAACACATTGAATGGATTAGGATTATGATAGTTTTCCAATTAGAAGGACGTAGAAGTACTGGAAATAGATTGGAAAATAATCAGTTAAAAGTTGGCCTAACACATGAAATTATCAAAACAAATTAATTAGGAGGTGATATTATAGCCATTTTATACATAAGATTTTTACCAGCTGTGAACTGTGTTTTCTTAATGCAAAAATGTTTATAATGTCA
This sequence comes from Odontophorus gujanensis, assembly GCA_013399175.1. Classification (NCBI taxonomy): domain Eukaryota; kingdom Metazoa; phylum Chordata; class Aves; order Galliformes; family Odontophoridae; genus Odontophorus; species Odontophorus gujanensis. The sequence continues at coordinate 79,744 of VXAB01009970.1, forward strand.
GATTTTTCCAGAATATTAAAATTCCAATCCTTGACAAGTCCTCTCTCTATATATTTTTTACCTTCTCTTTTAAAGCTATAATCTAAATTAAAGAGCTCTGCCAAGCATTATAGCTGGGTATAAAACTGTAGCAATAACATTTTTGAAAGGGTTTCTAAAGCCAATCGTCATAATGCCAACCTTTCAATTTGTTCTTACATATTTAAGAAATGTGCACAGCAGGATTTATTCTTTGTATCACGAAATGCGTGGAACCCTTTCAAGGACAGCACAAAGCACTCAGAAATGTCCCTTTTCTTCCCTGTGGTGGTGGTGTATAAAGGTTGATCTTCATAACTAGCACTTTCCTTCAGCATCTCGTTTTCTGCACAACTTTTTTTGTTCGTTACTTTCATTACTAGATTCATTTAACAGCCATACAGAAGAAGACTGATAAATTCTGTTACCTCTTCTATTATAGAACCACAGAATTGTAGGGGTTGGAAGGGACCTCAAGACATCATTGAATCCAACACCTCTACCAAAGCAGGTACCCTACAACAGGTTGCAAAGGTAGAATCTAGATGTTCCTTTACTAACTTAAGGACATATCTATTACAAGAAAGAGCATGAATGAATAAGGCACTCTTTCACCTTGGTTTGTGAATCTAAGACATCTATGCAAAATCCAATGATCTTTTATTAGTTTGCCAGAGACTTCTTACTTAAATCAGCGATGTAAATTCAAATAGAGACTCTGAATTCAATGAAGAACAGATTTGTTGTAAGCAGAGCATAAGACTGACATTCAGGCTCAGTCTGAAGAAGGCTTCCTCCTTTGGAGGCTGAAATGAGGTAAAAGTTTGTTTTCTTACACTGCGAGGATATCTCTCATTTTATCAGCAGGACATACAGAAAAGTTTCAGCTGAAAGTAAAAAACATGTTCAGGACTTCGAAATCAAGAAATCTCCTACACATTTCACATTAATGAAATCCAATGTATCTGATTGAAAGTGCTCAAGTAAAACTTTATCACCCTTAAATCTAGAAGGATTTGCGTGAGGGGAGAGTAGGAATACAGTAGACATTTGTTAGACTGGAGAAAAAAGGCCTGAGGGAAGAAACTCAAGAAGACTTTCTGAATATATATGAAATCTAAAAAAAGGAAAGTAGTAGTTTTAATCCATGTCTAATATGGAACAGAAGAGAGTAGAGGTATTCTGTTACTGCAATAACTTTCACAGCTACACAATAATAGATTCCATCCTCTAAATAAAGGTGGTTCTCTGACCATGCTTGCTCCATTCTCAATACTATTGGCAGCCTGAGTCCTACATCTCTTATAAAGAAAAGTTTGATGAGAGAAAATCAGTATCTCCCACTCTCATAGAAAATATTTGTGCAGAAAATACGATCCAAATTAGTAGGAAGCAAAGAACCCCTAGAACAAAGAAGAATAAGCTTACCCTCTTATTCAGCCACACTTGTTATAATCTAAGAATTAGATTCGGCATAAGACAGCTACCTTGAACATGAGGGCAAAATCTCTGGTATATTTAGCAACTGCAAGCTCTTAACATATTCAGCACAAATTCCCAGCTGGGATGGATAACTAAATGCCCAACTTTTCCCTTTCTATTTGTGTTTCTTGAAAACCATTTACTCATTTTTTCAGAATAAAGAGAAAAACATTACTATGGGAAGCTAACAAGGCTGAAGAATTTAAATCATACAACTGATGCATAGTATTGGTTTTGGGGTTTCTTCAAGCAGAAGCTGATTTTTATGCAGTACACTTCGTTAAATATGTTTACAACTGACATGGAATCATAGAATCATAGACACAGTTCCTTTCTGATAATCATTTGTGAAATCCCCACTGTTTACTATTTTTGTAGCTCTGCAGATTACTTATTCTGTAAATACAGTTCCGATTATTTGTAACTCTCTTTGTTAAGAGAAAAAAAAAAAAAAGTTATTTTACTGCAAGGGTAGTACTTCTGTCTGATGCTCCATTCATTGTAAAGGGATATTTAAAAGATGCAATTTCTTTGTGTAGTACATTTGCACAGCCACAAATATACCGTGTCTGAACGTCAGAAGTCCTGTGGGTAAAAGGTTCTAATTATTTAGCAAACAAATAGCTAGATTCATGGGAGTAAGTCCAAATGTTTTAGCATCCAACACTGGGTGGACATATAGAAAATAAAAATAAATAAATAATGAATAATCATCTGGTCGTATGCATTTACTAAAGTCCTTCTGCTCAAATTAAGCCTGAAATCTGTTTCTCCCCTGTCTTAACTTCACTGATCCTCCAGGTAATACTGTTTTTCATGATTTACTTCAGCAAATCTGAGCTCAGGTTTTAGCACAAATGCAAACTTCTTGGCCAATGAGTACTTCCCTAAGCTGTATCATAACACAAATTCAAAGTCTATTTCTGAAGTATAGCTTTAAGTTTGTATGAGAAAAACCCAGAGAACCACCAGCTCTGGATGCTCAGGGAGATGATTAATGTCACCACAACCTGACCTAGGACACCACCACCCAAAGAATATGAGTGGCCTCTCCTCTTACATTCACAAACTTCAGTATGTGATATATTTACTGAAACATGACCAGTCCCAGGCTGAAAAGCAGTCACTAATTGAGAGCATGCAGAAGTCCCACAGAATAACTGAGGAATCTAAGTTATGGATAAGTACTTGAAGCAGCATAATTCAGAAAGTATCTAAAAATGGCCACATTTTTCTGCTTGTTGTTTCAAGGTTAGATTCTCAGACACTGTTCATCTCCATTGGAAAGGAAACAACAGGGAGAAAAAGATGAGCCACAGAAAAAGAGGTTAAATGCTGTTTGCCCATAATGTCTATGTCTTTACTCAAAAATCAAAACACATTTTCCACATGAGGAACAACCACAATCAGGTGTGAATGCCACCAAAAATACCATCAGGATGAGCCATCAGGATGACTGACAGTGCTACATTTTACCTGATAACTCAGAACTGTTGCACAGACATCAAGCCATTTCAATATGTTCCCACATCTTCAGTAAATATTTTCAGTACTGAACTATAATCTCAACTTCATCTGTTAGATCAAACCCACTGCTTATTAATACTTATCCCACCACAAAGAAAGCAATGCTACTCTCCAAAAGTTTGAGCACTTTCCCAAGGACAACATCTGCAGCAGAGCATTGTGGGCTGGTAGGACTGATAAACCAGGAATTCCATCCTGATACTCAGAAGTTCACATAAATCTTCTGTTTGTTGCTCTGAAAGTAAAGTCTCTTATTTCTTTCCATGGAAATAACAACAGATATGAAGAGTGCAATAACACTGATAGAGCAAATTCTCAGCTACAAAGCTCTCTTTCTGAACACAGTAATCTCTATTGTCTATGCATGTTTACCAGCAATGAACAAAAGCCTGCATGCCATGCTCATAAAGATCTGCACCAGCAGGGAGGTGATCCACTGCTGCTGAGGAAGCGCACCACTCACCATCTCACTGTGCCCTAATCCACTGTTTGGTCTCCATCAACATTCAGTAAGCATCAATAAATGTCAACAAGTACAGTTTTTTTCTGCATGGAGGAATTGAGATACCTTTGCTCTGGACACACTTCCATGTCAGACACCAGTCTGTCAGGCTGTCCCTCTGCTGCCATTTGTCACATGGTAATGAAATGTGATGGAATTCTGGTGTGAAGGTTCAACCTCTACTGCTCTATCATCAACATCCTTTCTGATATTGTGGGCCAACAGCATGGTATAGGAGGCATTAATTTTGGAGCAGCCTGCACATTTTTCCATGAGACAAATGGTATCAGTGAGGTGATATCTACCAAATGAAACACTCCTGGACAGCTCTATTCTGAGAATGTTCCCAAACAGTGCTGAACTCAATTTCAGCCACGTAGTCTAGAATAAAGAATTGCTTTTCAAGCTGATCAAAACAGAGGTGCCAAGCATATACTGCATTCTATTAATTATTGTTCCTATTCTTTTCATTCTCTGTATCATATTAATCTATAGATCTACAATAAAATGATGCCCTAGAGGTAGGCAGCTTACATTGCAGCATATTGTGTTTATTAGCAATGCACTCCTCAACTCTACTGACATCTAGCTGCCTCCTTATCAAACTTCTGTACATATTTATCATCATCTGAAGTTTGAATTTTGATTTGTTTTTTGCGTGCTTTTGAACTCCATGAGTATTCCCCCTGCAAACTGCACAATGACACTCTCACTCCTCTGCATAAGATGGCAGAAACTGCATTTAAACATATGGCATACTCACACAAACATTGTAAACTGATGAATGATACAGATGGGGCAGGGGATACAGGGAAGAAGCTCCCCTAGTTACACCCTGAGGAACGTTTGTGCTGAAATTACATACTGTCTTACAGTGTTTGATATAGCAATTATCCCGCTTCTCTAAATAAGTTAAGCACATAAGCTAGTACTTGCACACTCATAGAAGAGTCACTGCCCATGTTCTGCACTCAAATATATCATTCTTGTCACTAGAACTTCTAGGCTCATTATAAAACCTGGAAAGTACAGATCTATTTAAGTTCCTGATATGTATTCTTCCATTACAAGTGGCTACTGACTTCTGCTCCTTATGCAGACAGTTTTTATGCTCCTTCTCACATACTATTGTTTAGTTCATAGCATAGATCTGTACTATCCACACTTCAAATGGTCTTCCTCAGTTCCTTGTTTTCACATCTACATCAATTTAGAAGCCAGACATTCTGGAGGAAAGCTAGATGTCTACCATATGGAGACAAGATTGTCTAGGGATCAGCTGAATAACTCTGATGACAGCATCCAACCAACTCCAATACCACTCAAACTTTCAAGAGAAGTACAAAAAAGCCTTAGTTTTATAACAGCATTATGAATAACTACAAGAGTTCCAGAGTTAATTGTATCATACAGCGTAAAATTATTTCATATTACATGAGGCATTAGTGACAGCTTTCTTGAAATCCTACACTTAATTCTGTCTCTTGTGTACATCTCACCAAGCATTCATGGGGTTGAAAACTCTCTAAGAGAGAATGTTTATTTAACTCTTTTCAACGTACCAGTCAAATTCTGATCCTGTAAGATTCTTACTCTTAATTCCTAGTACTAAGTTGCATTCTTTAGTGATTAAATGTTCTCGTTTGTTTAATACAGTGTAAAATATTTAAATAACAAGACGGTATATGACATTTGTGAGAAGCTATTTTAATGATAATATAGAATGCAGACAACAAAGACATTCTTTGATTGCAACACATGTACTTTCTGTTTTTCTAAGCTGTTGTCACCATGTGCTCCTCAAACAAGGAGTGTCATTCAGAAATTGATGTTTTATTGAGGTTAGCCACGAGTGTTTGCCTCAATAATTCTGCTTCACTGATGGACAGATTCTCAGGTGACAAAAATAATTCTGCACAAAAGTGAATCCTGCTTTCCAGTAGAAAACTTTGATTTACTACTGTCAGACTTGACGTTATTATCCTTAAGGAAAATTCCAGATATATTTTGAATTGATTTCCCCAGATTCCCCTGAAAATTGGGCTAATTAATGTTTTTAATTGAGAAAGCACAACCATCCACACCTGTTACAGAATGACAGATGAAGAATAAGACCACGTGCCTTCCAAGTCTCCAAAACTTCCTTCTCCAAAATTTGCTTTTGATTAAATGAGTGGAGATGTGCCAAATGATTTTGCAGATCTCTTCTGCGCTGTATGCCTTCCTAACAGTTCTTTTGCCAGCTTAAAATTGTAGAACTGCAAAATATTCTTAGTGGGCAGCTAACAGATGTCACACAGCATCCTAGACAGATCAGAACAACAGCTCTGTATGAGACCATTATGTAATACTGTGATACATACTGTCTGACTCACCTTTCTTAGTTAAAACTGCCTCAGCTGAGACCTAAAGATTTTTAGCAGAAGGACAGAAATGTCATCATGTAAAGAGACTAATGCCTAATATTCTAAAACTTCCAGATATGTCCCATGTGTTTCCATTCAAACACTATTCGCAGAGGCTGAACAACTGAGCTCTGGTGCAGTTCTTTAGAAGCTTTAGAGCATCTCAAAGACGTTTTGTTCAAGAAACTGTTAAAATGCAAGCAGACTGTTTTGTTTGCTTAGTTCAGATGAGCAGAGCAAAGGACAGTGATTTTAAGGAGACTGGTCAATGTCAGCTGAGAGACTGAGATAAAGTGCTGTCTGTTCGTACAATAAGTTCATTCTACTTGAACTTTCATAACCAGAAAACTTTCAGTGCTAGGCTTCCAAGAGAAGAAAGGAAGAAAAAGAAATATAAATGCTTACTGTGACTAGAAGGCACCAGGATTTCTAATAAAATTAATTACATGAGCATTGTATCTCTTTCAAGGCCAAGAAGTAAAGATGGGAGAATTTTATTTGCATTAAGATGAAAACCTTCATTGTCTTATGGCAAATGTATGTTGGAGAAGATAGAAAAGCACCTCTGATTGAAGTTAGTCATATTGCTGGTGTTGCTCACGTGTGGAAAGCCTATCCAAATGATATAGGAATCTGAAAAATAAAGTTGCTTTATCCTGAAAATATCCTAATCAGTGACTTAGGAACATTATTTGTGTTTTGTTTTTCTTCTCTTAATCCTTCCTCTTCTGCTTTTCTACTTTAGACTTAAATCAACTTGATATATGAAATTCCTATGTGACATATTTATGGCATATTTACTTAGAGTATACCAATTTACTTGGAGTAGAGCACCAAAAGTTAAAGAGAAAATGGCATGCAACCAAACAGTTTACATTTTAATGAGAGAATTGTAACACGAACAAGAAGCAGGCATAAATCTTTTTCAAACGATTACACTTCTGTCAACATTTCTGGGCATTTCTGAAGAAGTATTTGGACTTTGTCTAGAAATTAATTGCTATTTTGGAAGAAGAATAGGGGAATACAACATAAATTAATATGAATATGCTAGTTAGCACTGAAATGTCAATGATTATTGATAAATAGATGTCAAACAGCAGTATACGTTCAGACAACAAGCACTGTGGCACTTGCTTAATGAAGATTAAACAGAATCACCAAATCACTGAGGTTGGAAGGGACCTCTGGAGATCCAAACTCCTCCTGCTAAAGAAGTTCCCTACTACAGCTTGCACAAGAAAGTATCCAGACATGTTTTGAGTATCTCCATAGATGGAGATTCCACAACCTTTCTGGGCAACCTGTTCCAGTGCTCTGTCACCCTCACAACAAAGAAGTTCTTTCTCTTATTTAGAAGGAAGTTTTTGTGATTCAGTTTGCCCATTGCCCCTTGTGGTGTTGAGCACCACCAAAAAGAGGCTGGTCCCATTCACTTGATTCTCATCCTTTAGATATTTAGAGGATCCCCCATCTGTCTTCTAAAGTCTGAAGTCCCAGGTGTCTCAGCCTTTTCTCATAGAGAAGATGCTCCAGGCTTCTCATCTTTGTGACCCTCCGCTGCACTCCTTCTAGAAAAATCCCTGTACTTTTGAAACTGAGAAGTCCAGAACTGGACACAATGTTCTGGATGTGACCTCACCACTGCAGAGAAGATAGGGACTGTCACCTCCATCGACCTGCTGGCCACACTCTTTTTGATGCACACCAAGATACTGTTGGCCTTCTTGGCCAAAAGAGCGTACTACTATCTCATGGCCAACCATCAGTTATATCATTCATTACAACCCTTATAAGTGTCTTGTGCCTTCACCCATACAATCACTAATGTTTCCTGACTGGTACAGCTCATTTGCAGGAAAAGAACACATATGGTTATTCTAACTCCACAAAAAAAGAAATGTATTTATTCAGCAGTCTCAAAACCAGTATAAGTTCAAAACACTAACTTAGTGAAGTTGCTTCTAAAAAATGCTTTAAAACACTGCATCAGCCAATCCAAAATATACCTATCTTTATCAGACAGGAAAATTATTTGAAATCATCTGCACTGCAAGTCACTGCTTGACTGTAATGTCAGCAACAAAAAAAAAGCACTGTGCTTTCAGTAAATAATCAATACTGTTATGATCCTGATCTAGTCTTTAACTTTCTAAGTTATTTCACTAATTAAAAAAAATATATATGTTCTGGCAAGCTGGAAGAGTCTATGAGCTGTTCTAACTTGCACACCTTTTCCCTCCTCCCATTCCTTATATCTCCTTTTTAACACCTACTTTATTTAATGAGTGTTGGAATAAAATGACTGTTACAGAGGGTTTGACAAGCACGAGATGAGTATAGAATGGGCCTCAAGAGGACAAAAAATTAGTGAAAACGAATAAGAACAAGAAAGATTGTTAAGCTCCTGTGTCAACAAAGTAATTCGGGGGGGGGGAAAAAAAAAAAAATCTCATAGTTTCTATTTCCACTGAGGGGGAAAAAAAAGTTATTAAATTTAGCCCCAAACATTTTTTTTTATTTATTAAACATAGCACATTTAATGAGAGTAACTGCAGAAGAACCTGGTAAGTTTCTGCTTTTCCGTATCTACTGAAACACAGACATAATGCTCAGCTTTCATTAAAAGTCTCCAAACACACTGCATGTACAATGAAAATATGAATAATTTATAAAATCAATTCAAAAATAAAACAATAAAGAATATTTTACTATGTTTTCTGTAGCATGTAATACCAGTGGAAAGGGATATATTTCACTTTCATGGCTATCTGTTCTTTAACTTCGAACTGATAAATATTCACCAGCAGTAAAACGACTACAACTTCAGTTTCAAATGGGTGAAAACTGCTATTCAAAAGCTACTGAATAGTGTAGGAAGAAAGAAATTTATGTAAAGACAAAAAAAAGGAAAGGAGAATATATATATATACTTAAATTGTAATATGAAATGATGCACCACAACGAAATGAATACTTTTCTTTCCTTCCTCATTGGCAGATCGTTCCCCCCTCACAGTCTTTTTTGTTTGTTTGTTCGTTTGTTTTTTAACAAAAGTAAAGTAGCCCTGAACACAAGGATGCTTAGCTGATGACAAATAGTAAAATATCTATAGATCCTCAATATAGTGGCATAGTTTTGCCAGAGGTCTTGTTCAGTTTTTAAAAATCCCTCTCGTTCTGTCCAGATACAATTATTTCATGAAAGTATTAGATCAATGCACTTATTTATACCACAAAATTGATCTGCTGAACTAATTTTTATAGAATAAGGTCAGAGCACTGAGGTACTCTATCCTATACTAACTTGTTTGCTTACATTGATTTCAGAAGTAAAAACCAGTAAAAATCTTGTCAAAGAAATGCCTGTAATGAAGAAAACAAACCCTTAACAAAAGCAAGACCAGTGTTTGTCACTATAATTCTGCTGCTCTCAGTTTCATAGATACAAAGAAAGCCTTTGGGCTGCATGTGTAAACAGCAGTATCAAGAACTTCTCAATGCTCACAGACAGCTGTTTCTTGTTTTACCTATCAATCGATGCCTTCCTGTTGATGTAGATCTTGATTTGATCTGCATGATTTGTGTGAGTCATTAAAAAGTTTTCATTTCTCATGAGGCAGACTAAGAATCCCTTTTTTGTTTGTTTGTTTGTATTTACTGATTTGTTTCAATTGATTTATTCATATGCAAAAAAAATGAGGGACCTTTTATCTTTCGACAAAAAAAAAAAAGCGATTTAAAGAAATGTAATGATGATACAGATATGTGTTATACAGTTTTTCAGAGGATATATAGTGTTTATAGAAGACATTACTGTGCAAGAAAGCTACTGTTGCCAAAGATTTGACAAATGATCTCTCATTTTATACCACCTTCCTGTTCTTATTAAGAGAAAAACAAATGTGTCGGTACATTCTTTTTTAATACCAAATCTGGGTAAGTCAGCACAAGTAGCACTTATTCTAAACACATTCTCTGGACTGTGCCCCAGCTTTTAAGCCTATGTCTGATCTTCAGTGGATCAGGGTAAGAAAAGCACAAGGTGCAGAGGTCAGGTTCACAAAGGACATATGGCTCAAAAAAACAGGGTTCAGAATCTCACTAGCATGTATGAAAACACCCAGGGCTAAGAAAACAGGAGGGACTGCAACGTGGTGTGAACTTACAGATATGCATCACCTCTGGGGTCACCATAATACAGTGGGACAGCTTGCATGACCTCTGTGCCATAGCAACTGGGTACAAGCTCTTCAGGTAAAGTAAGCAGGGACAAAAAGGGTGGGGTGGCCTCAGCCTTAAAGGCCAGTTGGGGTGTAGTTCTCTCAGCCTGCTCTGAGGGACAAAGAACTGAATTATTCTGTGATTCTGTGAGTACAGGAAGTAATCAGCGCATCAACACAATACAGACAAAGCTTAAAAATTCAGTAACCTTGGTAGTTTCTCTCTAGAAAAAAAAATAATAATAATAAATAGTAAGCCCTCTGCTGATTTTTCTTTGTCTTCAGGAACTGTCTATATCAACAACTAAATATTTCAATTCTCATCAGTATTCAAACCACAGATTCTCAGGCAAATCCTGAAAAGAGAGGTGAAATTATCAGCTCCTGCCATTACCATGAAGACAACAAAACTCTTCTGCAATTGATATTACTGAAATGGGTGAAAGGATGTTTATTTTTAGTAAAACTAGTAAATAACTTCTGCCTGAGAAGCAGCTCAATTTAAGTATGTAATTAAGAGTAAGAAAGTCTGTCAGAAATTGGCCAGGTTAATTATGCAGGACGCAGACTTGAATTCAGAGATTTATCACATCTTGAAAGTATTTCTCATTCAATAGTTTCCTTCTAGTCTTCAGAGCTGCCACTGTATACAGAAGTAAACAAGTGTTATTGTGTTGTGTTTTTCTGTGACTTATTATTTTTCTAATGTCCAGCAGACGTGAAATCACATTCACTACGGATATGGAGTATGCTGTTTTCTTCCAGTTGTAAACAAAAACAGATCCATATGAGCTACAAAGAGATATCTCACAAGACCCTGTTCTCCTTGGTTCTGACCGAGGACTCACCAAGGTTGTGCATTCCTGATCCAATTAGATTATTTCCATGTTTCTACCCAGTTTTGCATGCAAAAATTGAGGCAACATCATTTGCCTTGTTGGCCAGGAAACATGAGTTTTGGCATGAAAAAGCCTTGAGCTGACATGGTAGGTCAAATCTTGAGACACTCCTGGCCTTGTATTGGCCTGAGTTATTTTAGCTTATTTAGCTGTATCAGCAGCTGCCTGGCAGACAGGTATCTATGATCTCTAGGTTTGCTTTAGTTTTACTTTAGTTTATAGTGATAACAAGTAGTTGTTCTGTGTGGACAGAACCCTCAAGGACTGTGCAATACACATATTAAAAAAAGAAAATCAAAGGAGAATTTAATAGTGTAGTCAAAGTTAGAAAAGACTAAGATCATTTGACTCGACTATCAACCCATTACCACCACGTCCAGGAATCACGTCCATCAGTACCACATCTATGGGTTTCTTGAACACTCCAAGGACATTGACTCAAACATGTCTCTGGACAGCCCATTCCAGCACTAATCCAGCTAATCATGACTCCCACTTCACTGTGCATCCATGGACCTCTGACTCTTGGGGGAGAATCTGAAGGGACAGCAAATTATTAGGGCTATGTTCTAAGAGAGTTTTTAACCATAGCGTCAGTATTGACCATTGTTTTCAATTAACTAAACAATTTAGACTTCAAGTGTCAATATCTTTGTGACCAAGCTATTAATTGTAATCACATGGTTTATTTTGGTCATACTACTAAATGTTTGAATTAGATCTGTTTTTGTTTACTGAAAATAATTTTTTTGCTTTACATAAAAAATGTCTACGTTTTCTTGCTCGTTACTAGTTTTCAAGAGTAGTATCTTGACTAGCTGTAATTCTGCCAGAGGGGCCTGTCTGTTCTGATTCTTGTGTAATGCCTTAGGTCTAAAGTCATGCACACATATTGTCAAGCTCATCTGATAACTTTTTCATAGTGCAAATGATAAATCAAATCAGAAAGGATATGATTAAAACCAAGGAAGAAAGATATTGAAAAGGAAAAAACATGCACATCATAATTCATTTAAAAAAAAAAAAAATAGAAAGTAGTCTCCCATTCAACAGGAGAATATATACTTAAGAATTAATATAACTGCAAAAAGAAATGCAATTTTTCACCCAAAAAGCTTTTACCCAAACTGTCTTAGTGCTGGTAAGAGATTATTATTTTTTACGCCATTGCCTCAAAGCTTGCTGATGAACAACTCCAAGCAAGTCCTGGGCAAGGGTTGCGAAATCCTTTGTCTACGGGACACAGACGGGCATGTTCCAGGGCAATGAAAAGGGGATAAGCTGCAGCTCAATAGCAGGAGAACACTCTTTTGTGTAGTACTCATCTCCGTGGGGAGATAGCCATCTCAGGAGATACCTGCCTGACACCCTAGCACGGGGGATTTGTCGTGTAGGCAGGAAAAATGGAGGATAAAAGAGGGATCGATGGCCATGAAGATAGGAGTTCTGACATGTGAACCCTCATGAACTGATCCCAGCATGCTGACGGACTCCCTCCTGGGCCTGGTACCTGAGACCTGCTGTTTCCTCCTGGACCTCACCAACCATCGGAGTCACAGCAGCCAGGATCCCAGGACTGCCCCTGGGATCCTGGCTGCTGACTTTCCCTGTGTTGTACAAATCCTTGCTTCTTTCCTATCTTTCCTATCACCCACCTTCCCCTCTCCATCACCCTCATTGGTAACAGTGTTTGCCATCACCTTCCCCATCTCCCTGGTCAATATTGGTAATAAACTGGTCAGACCAACATATGAACCATTGCTTCTTAATCTCATGCCAGGTATACATATAATCAGAAAACCTCATCCCCCTCCTTTATATTGGAGAGTGACAGTGCTCATCCTAAAACAATGAAGTTTTCACATAATAAATTTTCAGTATAAGCCAGAGTTAAATTTCACGAGCTTTAACCTGTCAATATTAATTTCAGACACAAGAATTGGTATGTTTGATCCATAACTGTGCATTTCGTTCACCAATCAACTAATCATGGACCAAAACATGCACAATTTCCTTTTATCAGTCCTTAATATGATGTCTAGCAGTTCTAGCAGTTCTCTGCAGTAACATCAGAACTGTCACTATTCTCAATCTGTCTGGGTTCAGAGCTGAGTGTATCCATGCCCACTTGTCCAGTCCATCCAGAAGGCTGCTGAAAGCCTTTGCTATGACAGAATTCCAAAGAAAGTGGTCCAGCATTACTGAAAGAGTGCTAGAGTTACTTAACTCTGAAGCCACACAGATGTCAGTGCAGTTTGGATTTGTGATACTGTTAAGTCTCTCAAAATAAATATTTGAAAATGCTTGAAATTTATGAAGGAAAGATATAAAAAATTATGCATGTAGAGAAAAAAAAAAAAAAAAAACCTGAAAACGAGAAAGGAACAAAAGCAAAACCATTCTGATCAAAGCAAAACCATTCTGATCATTTTCAAATGTTCTAAACTCAAAGCTCAGCAGTGGGTTAAAAGAAGTTAAAATTGATTTCTTGATTCCACTAAAATGAAAGGGACCACTGAACTTATATTTCATTCACTATATTTTATTACATGCCACATTTTATTCACCATTCAATGATATATTTTTATTAACTGGCATGTATTTTATTCAGCAGCAGAGGCTTGCAAATCTTTCACTGCTGCATGATGAGAACTGCCAGAAGAGTTTTAGCTAGCCTGAGCTGCTGCGTTCCTCTGTTCAAGATCAGTATGTATACCAAGTCTGTGGTATGACGCTATGAAAACATTATGAAACGTAAGGACAGGTTAGAAATCCCTATATACCACATCACATTGTTTTCTGCTTCTGTTTATATCCACAGAAGCTAATATTGAAGGACAGGCCTTTGCCACCTCCAATCTCTTCGTAATTTAAGATGTTGTATCTTGGGAATAGACAGAGAAGTTGAAACAGCAATAGTAAAAGAGATAGTGGGAAAAGTTCTCCCACTGAGAAGGCAACGCAGCAGCTATGCACTTGGAAACTACTACCTGATCAACATATAAACCTGTAAGTAAAAAGTGGCCAACATATACAAATGTTGCGAGAAAGTTGTCATTAATGAAACCTAAATACATTTCACGATATGTGCCCATGTTGTTTAAATGGATTATATCAAACTCACGTATTGTGGGATACAGGCCCACGCTTCTCAGCAAGGAAGCTAATTCTCTTGTATGTACTATGCTTACAAAAAAGCCTTACTTTTTGCTTATTGCCTTGCTGCAATAAAGGAACACAATCAGAATGTTAAAAAAAATTACTCTCCATTTCTGCAAACAGGTTTACTAACACTGAGCAGCTTAACTCAAAACATCTGAGGCAGTTTTATACACTGAATATTTACCACACCTAAGCCTATCAACTGAAAAAAAATATTTTAAAAGCGCTGTTTCTACTTGTAAAAATATTTTAATCTTCCCTTGTCCTCTACAGAATTTCAGGTCATTCCTTCAGATTCTTTCTTGAAGATTAGAGGATCTCTCTACATACTGTTCTGAGGCTCTTAGTAAATGTTGAAGCAGCAGTGACCGTAGGGACTATGTTCCAATGTGTCTTACTTCCTTGGTTATTCATATCCAGATTCGCTAAACATCAAAATTCTAGTTCATATAAAATGCTTAGGTAGGTTAATTGCTGTGCGTTCCCTGTTTCAACTCGAACTGTCTTGTGTGTTCTACCTTCCAGTAGTCTCCAACAGGTTGCACTCCCTTCCTGTGGGAATATTTACAAAACTGTTGCCTGTATGCTGACTGAAGTGCTCTGAATTTTTATTTAAATGAAAATAAGAAAAGAAGCTATCACATAGTCACATTACTACAAAGAGCAATGCTGCACTCCGCTGAAGGCTGCAACAACTTTTGCTGTAATATAACTTAAATGTACTGTATTTTGTTTCCTTCATACGACATCTTCATGATCAAGTTGAATGAGGGGATTTATCTTAACTGAACAACAGCATACAGTGCCTCCAACTGATTTACGTCAAGTTCTCTACTCCTCAAATCTAAATATGGAATTCAAGATGCTGTGCTACTCTAATCGTTACTTCACTAATTATTCATTGAGAGTGAACATGATTGCTTCAGAAATTAAACGGGAGTGCCATTTGTTTAATGTTAAGATGGTGCTAAACATGTCTTAACTGGGACTTTTAGACACTTGATTTCATATTAGGTAAGACACAATAAGAGGATTTTCTTACTTGGCAAGATAAATTATATCCCATTCACGAAGATATTATATTATATTATATTATAATTATTTAAACAAGAGCTAGAATGCCTGAGTATCCTAAGATTTCACAGGGTATTGAACTGACAGTACTACTTTTCAGTAGGAACTTCCTATGCTTCAGTTTGTGGCCATTTCCCCTTGTCTTATTGCTACATATTGCTGAGAAGAGTCCGGCCT